>JAULCC010542253.1:0-10668 GCA_032358795.1 Nuttallia obscurata
TAATTGATACCATACAATTGTCAGGTATCTCTTTAATTGTGTAAAGTTAGTCACTACACATGCACATTTCATGTACATTGTTTACTGAACATGACGTGTCAAACTGCGATGCTTACCTATCACTCGACCCTCAGCATTTAGTCTAGTTTTTCACACATTCACACACGGTGCATCAAGAGTATAGGTGTAGATTGGTGTAAGATCACGGGTTGAGGCACATGTTTTATGTTTTAAACTTAATATTTCATTTAAAAAGTTGCTTTATTTCTTTTTTTTCAATTAGCAGGTTACCGATTTTGTAACTGATAAAACTGAGGTATGAACAATTAACCGATTAATCAGTTAACCGTCGACATCCCTAGTTAAAACACTAAAAGATGTCAGATTCAGAGGTGCACACAACATAACAAGAAGAGTGTGTTTGTTATTGTTAGTCAGTGATTGAGAAGGGGGAAAAAAGGAATATCTGTATAATGTCAGAAATTACTTTAACTGATCATGACAGTGATATTATCACACGATCTGACTCAGAACTAAGCTGAAACACCACTAAATTCAGGTTTGCTTGCATTTTGCACTGGTTTCCTTGATGCGGCAAAATTACATACTATTATCTTTTATATATTTAGTATAACTGGAACAATGCAATTCTATTTATAATCAAACCATTCACAGTTAACATGTCACAACAGAATAAATATACAAACACTAATAATTCATTATATCTATCTATTTCAAACATATGGTCGTTTTAGTAAACTGAGTGTAATATCCCTAACATCACAATAAGATATTTGGAACTACACCATATTGTCTAAGAGAAATTTGCTGCTGAAAGGTTTAACTGACCGTAAAATTGATTCATACACAATTTTCCAAATGATGAAAATTTTTCAAAAAAAAAAATCAATTCAAGCAGACGTGATTTACAAATAAGGTGTTGAAAATGTAAATATGGACAAAAAGACTGCTTCTATGTATCTATGATTACCTCATATGTCAGTTTGTTCTGTTCCCTATCAGCAAATGAGCCGTCCTGACTGACATTGTTCAGATAGTCTTCCACAAACATGATGGTCTGGGAGAAATGGGGCTTCACTCTTTCCTTCTCAGGGTCTTTACCTATGTTTGACTCATAGCTGAAACATACAATGATGTGGAACTCTTAAAATGCTCAATGGGATGTTTCAATAGCATGCCGTTCATAACAAGAATGACAAACAGCCACATAATATGCTCATCAAAAGTAAAGAGTATAATGAGTGCTGCTTGATGTATAATAATTATAATACAATATTAGCCATATTCTGAACGTGCCTTGGGTAAAACAAACAATCCGAATAAACTTAATCACAGATTTGGTAATTATAGACAATAAAACAGTACAACTCAAAGATTGCCAAGTTTAGTTATGATCAAGGGTCATAATCCAAAAGTGTCTTGCGCGATTTAGGCTGATTATTCAACTTGGTCAAGACATTAGTATCACAAACATGTTTACCAAGTTTTGTAAAGATCAGAAGAAAACTGTTTGACTTAGAGAGCAGAAAATGTGTGGATGCCATCTGCCAACTTGCCCCCCTGCCCTACCACAGGTGTTAACCTGTTCTGTTTACCTCACCTGTTTACCAATATAAATTTATGGCAACTTTCAAACAGGAGGTCTTAAATAATCTTTACAACCATTAACTTAAAGATATCAAAATTTATAAAAAATTTCAACAACCACAAGATATCAAGTAGCCATGTATCAAATTTTACCTGAATTTGAGACAGTTGATGGAACAAATATCATCAAATGGTTAAAGCCACCTTTGAAAATTTCATGTGTCAACAAAAGCTAGTCATCATACAACAAAATTTCTACCTAAATCTGAGCAATGAAATTACAAATAATAGATCATTTAAAGAGCATCTCAAAAACATGTAAACATAAACATATATAAAAACATGAACTTGAAAATTATCAAATTACTGAATTTGCAGCTAGAAAAAAACAACTGAAACAATACACTAAGATTTCCTAATATATGGGATCAATATTTAGGTAGTATGAAAGCTGAGCCTAGATCATTCAATAGCTTCTTCCTTCACAATATATTTAAACCTCTTTCTGTTGTCACTTACTCCTCAATGGCTATTTGAGCAGGTATCTCCTTCCACAGTCTGGCATACTTGACTGGTTTAACTGTCTCCTGTGGGTCTCTGTCAACATGCATATGCAACATGAGTCGACAGAAGGAGGCCCGCAGGTCAAAGGACAGCAGCTCATCTGACATACACCTGTTGGGAAAACACATGTTTTATGATTAGTAAGCTTTAAACAAAATGAAAGCACATCATACAGGCTATATACTGCCAAAAATATAAACAGTGTAGAAAAATTGCAGCAGTCACTATGCTGAGACCTTTGACTTCTTGCACACCAAGTAAACTAATCTGGTAAAACATGTATATGCTGAAGTTTAGCATGTCTCAATATAACAAGTTTTACAAATGTTTTTGGATCAAATTTCAAACCCTTCACTTTCCTATAAATCCTTGTCTTGTAAAATATGTTTGATTTGTCTACTATGTACCACTTTCTTTATGTGAGGGAATTCAGATTTTACAGCACAGTAATCCAAACAAAGATTTCAGTGTGACAAGATGAGAACAAACTTTCTGAAAAAAAAATTATTCAAATAAAAATAAAAAACATACAAAATGGCTTAGATAATTACAATTAAACAAAACTGTGTTATTGAAGTTTAATATAATAAACTCCTTTTAGGTGACTCTTATGCTGATAACTGGACAAGCAGTAGTCCTATTTCTAGGCCTAAACTAGGCACAGCATGGAAACACTAACTGCAATCCTTAAAGTTGATCAAACAAGATTTTAATTAAAAGTAAAGCTTTACCGTAATAAGTACCACAAAATTTCAATATGTCATCAAAGTTTATTTTTACCTTAGAATGAGATCAATATCAAGGTCCTTGGATAGTTCATTGATGGCCAAATACTGTCTGTCTAAACACATGTGGGAAAACAGGTCCAGCTGGTGTCTGAAAGTAACATACAAACTTATGGTTTTGTAGGGAAAGGTTCCAACTTGAATCAAAAAAATGAAATCATGAAATTTTTTTCCATACATCTATATTTTTTCCAAGGATTAATTAAAATATCACCATTACTTTTTGAGATATTGTAGAATGCTATTTTGCAGATGGATGAAAGGCAAAAGCATGAATAAGTGACAGACTGACAGGGGGATTAGGCTGTAGTATACACTCCATTGAGTGACTTCTAAATTTGCTAGAATCTCTAAGGCAATGTGATTCACAGACCTGGGGATAACTAGGCTAGATGTATGTCTTGTAAGTCAATTTAGCATTATGCACAATTTAACTACTGTACTAAGGCCTGAGGCTTTTCTTCTTCTCACAGTATCAATCTTTTTTATAAAATCAACTTGGCACACTCTAAAAGGTTTAAACCATTCCATTCACCCACCACACTTACCTATAGTATTTCAGCACAGACATATCTCTAGACATGTTATCCTGTGCAGACATAGCTAGTGCACGAATGTCCTTCTGTTGGGGCTGACCATTATCATCCTTCCAAATAACTACCACATCCTCCTCCTCCTCTATTGTGAAGAATGGCTCTGATATCCCACCGTCTGGATTTTCATCTTCCATTTCTACCTCTGTCTGTGTCTTCACAACTCTGAAAGGCAGAAAGGAAACATCTTAATTTTTAAATGGGTTATAATGGCAAAATCAAGACACTTAAGATATGTAAATCAGAGCAAGTACTGGTATATAAAAGAAAGGACTGCAAACTAATAGCAAGGACTAATAACCAAAAGCAAGGACTGCTAACTCTATAGCAAGGACTGATATTTAACAGCTATCCATGAGGTAAACTGCTAACTTCAGCTGCTGTGAACATTGGAACTAGTAATTAGATGTTGATTGACTGAGTTGGGTTTTACGGCACCGCAACACTGTATAGGTTATATGGTGCCACTCAGGAAAAAACTTGTTGGATCCACATCTAATTTACATTGAGATTAAAATATGGGGTATGGATCCAACAACTTAATGCCTGCTGGAGAATCAGAGATGCAGAAACTCCAGATTCACATTCAAACCCTAATAGTCGCCTCCTACGATCATGCCAGGGTTAAGCAGTGGTCCAAATTCTTGTGCAACATTAGCATGCTCCAGGCCCACATGGGGCAGTAGGAAATTAGATGTATGGGAGCAATAGTTTTAACTTTTTATACATATACAGTGTTCTACTTTAGTTTCCCGATAATCTATACACATTATGAGAAAATATTTCTGACAGCATTCAGATCATTTTTACAGTTGGACTATAAACTTATACTGCTAAGTCACCTCCTTGTTTTTATTGTTATCTTTACTCAACTAAAAGAGTAACCTACCTTGTTTCTATGAGAATATCTTTATTTTCTTCACTCAGCAAACATTTACAGATGAGCTCCTGAGTAATTGGAATGGCTACCTTGTTGGACACACATAGGTCAGAGAGATAATCCAGAAATCTTAAACATAACAAACATGGATGACAAATAAATACAGACTATAAGAAATTTGGTTATGACTCAAACTGATATGAGTTCTATTTATTTTTTATAAACGCCTTTTGAAATATTTATACAGTGTTTTTTCTGTACAATAACATCTCTAGACCCTCTGCTTATATCCTAAAATCTTTCGTATGAAGAATCTATACGGCTAGCTTGTGGAAGGTCCTGCACCTACTCAAAAGCACTGATGGTCATCCAACACAATTGAAAAATTGATGTATGACCTGAGGTGTGTCAGCTAAAAGCCAAATAAACAATTTTTACACTAGTCTTTAAATGTTCAACATCCTCTCATAAAAAAACAAAGTAAAACTTCCAGAAGTTGTCACATTTACTTCCATTTTGCATTTAAACATTAGACATTAATGTTATTTTAATGTGATATTTTGTATAATTATGTTACTGATACTTATAGTATTTTGAAGTAATGCTTCCTAGCTATATTTTAAACTAATGTAAATGGCGAGAGAGATTGAATTTGTCGATATTGCCAATAAAAATTTGAAAAAGTAAATCAATAAATATAATGTTTATTGCACATCTTTCTTCAGCAACCAAATTGTGTAATTTTTCAATGTATGAGAGAGTACACTATTCTTAAACCGAGGCTGTCATATATATATGGCAATGCCTGTTATCCAGTCCAATTCAATTTCAACAAATATATGTATATATATTTATGAACAATAAACTTTTATATACTATGAAAAACTACAACACACACACATTCTTTCAAATGGTACAACAATGTTTTGATAAGCATACTGACGAATCCAGCATGTTGGTTTTTTTCCTTCTTTGTCTTCCTACTCATAAGCCTTTTTACTTCCTGAATTTTCAATTTTCAATTTTCAAACATTGTTTTGTAAAAGCAATCAGACAACATTGTGTAGTTTCCTCTGGATCAAATCCTGGCTCCATGATTACAAAAAACAATTCTTTGTTCCATACACAAATCTCAAACTACAGTGTCAGTTATTGAAATATCACAATTGTGTGAAAATTCAATAAAATTTCAAGCATATTTCTAAACAAAAATCAACAACACAATATATCAGGGCTAACTCACAAATGGGTTTGAGATTAGAGCAGGGAGCATGGAAAAAGTTTTATAATCACAGAACCCGAATTAGTTGTAAACCAAATTGCTGGATACTCTAATGTCTTTTAAATACCACTGCTCTAACATGATACAACTAAATATTTTATATTGTTTACCTTGGTTCTTTATTTTTGCGGACCAGTTTCACAAAAGTTTCTATCTCTGAAGCGGTGATGTGTTTTTCTAACAATTTTCTGTTGTTGTGTAACAAAGCCGTAATGGTGTCCTCTGCCAACACATCATAGCCAATCTGGCGCTGCATGAATGGGAAATTTTTGGCAATGTATTCCTGCAAAATAAAAATAAAATAGTTAAGTTTAGATTTATCTATTTTAGTTTGATTATATTAAAAGCCTGTGGCCTATAGAAACACTTTCGATGTTCTGTTTCCTTGGTAAAACCAGTACCCCCAATCTCTTGAGGACAATGTTAACATCATATCCACTACACATATTGCACCCTCAAAGCTCATGGAAAACATTTGCAATCCTCAAAAACTAAGAGTTGTGCTCTTTATCATATTATATGCCTCTAATATCTTATATCTTATCAATACCATGACAGTCAATTAATCTTATTAACCTATTTCTAGACTTCTTGCTAGCACTTAACAAGCATCTTTAAAAGTAAATGAATCATTTTCCTACTTGAGAAGCAAAAGGAGATAACAACTGTCTTCACCAATAAAAAAGATGCAACAGAGGCTGTTTGTTGGACATGGTATTCCATCAATGTTAGAACTATTCCACTAGTTTCTGTACACGTACAGGCCTACCAACATACTATAATCATTTTAAACACCAACACCTTACAAACAGAGGACAAAAGTTGACTGATATGTTCAAAACATAATTTCATCATCTCAGACACTTTCTTACACAGATCTCTGTCAGACCTAATTTATTTGCAATAAATACTATTGCAACTTTAGGTATTTTCTTTGGCAAAATCTTTCAACTCTATTATTCTCACCAAGTCTTTGACATATTTGATTCCTTTCCCATATCCTAGGGAATATTTCATTCACTGAGAGAATAGTTACTACACATCTTATATGTCCAGCTATACTTTCCTTTCTTTGCCATATCTGATTTTTTTCTTTGAGAGAATAGTTACCATATTTATTGTATATCATGCCATATTTTCATTTTTTTCCCATACCTGATTTTTTCTGTAGTCTTGCTGTGACAGTTTCAGTATTCTATAACACAGCCTACAGATCTGACGGTACGGGGCATGTCTTTGGTCCATAATATCCTCCATCTTAAGGGCAGGGCCATCCCCATGGTCTGTGAAAGGTGCCTGTAGAATCTTGAACACCTGCAAAGAATACAAAACAACTTGAGAGTAAAACTTTCAATATTTACAGGAACCACTGAACCAGAACTTCAATAATCACACATGAAAACACAAAAGCATTTTCTATATAGAATTATAAATCACCAGTAACATGCATCAATATAAATCTAAATCAGAATAACACAATTCAGTAATTTTTTAAAACTAGCAACCTGAACCAAGACAAAAAACTTCCTAAACCATCTATTTCAAATTTTATACTGCATAGTTGCCTCAAAATGAGTTTTACATTCAGCTTATCTTTCATAAACCAATCAATCAATGTACTGCAGAATTAAAGTGGACCCTTCCATTTTATCATAATGGACTAGTCCATTTATCATTTTAGGGATGTATCATTGGATCAGATATTGAAACAGAAAACAGTACAGACAAATATTGAACTGCATCTATACATTGTGATCAAGATCTTCACTGTGTTAAAACCCTACACTACTTTGTCATTGCTATTAGAGGATTATATCAGCTGCAACCATTGAAAAGCCCAAAAGGATGTTTTTATTTGGTAAAATTATTAACAATTACATAATTTACCACTGAGCAAGCCATTACATATATATCTGGCACAGGCAAGATAAACATTTACTTATGACATGTTCCTCATTCCAGCATCTCCGTTAATCTACAGCATACACAGCCATTTGATGAATTGATACATATCAACTTCCCACTCATTTCAGTACAGTAAATCAATGACAAAATGAACCAAATTGTATCATTAATTTCTAATTCATGTGACAGGTCATGTCACTGAGATATGTGTAAAATTCTATCTTTAGGTATGACCTCAACTCCCCATGTGAGAAATGCTTTTAAACTTATTCATTTTGAAAAAATTGTAACACCTCTTTGTACATATTTATATAGATATCAATATTGCCTAGGTAGATTCAGATGTGAGGAACATCTTTTCTAGCTATAAAATAACATATTTTGCTGAAAGAAAGAAAATAAACATTAACCCAACATTTGCAATATAATATATAATCAACAAAACTTAAGCACATGTAAGCAATATACATCAAAGGTCTTAAAGACTTGTATGCTGTAGGTTTTTTCTCAAAATTTAACATTGTCTATGCTTGAAACTATTTATACAGCGGAGTTAAATATTGCAGTATTTTGATTATTCCTATATATGCAGAGATGGAGAGGCTGCAGAGAGTCTCTGAGTTTATTTATAGTAATCTATATCTGCACAGCAGCTAGACATCAGGGTACCTCTGTCAGCTCCATGGTTTATCATTCATAATTATATTAACTCTGTTACCTTTCTTATTAAATTCCCTTTTCAGTTAACTCCTAAGAACACCCTCATTATTCCAATACTAAATATTCCTAAAAAGCCAATTTGTGTGCAGTATCTTGATTTTATCTGTGCTGCCATGGTTACCTGTTTGACAATGTTCTGTTCTCTCAGCAGTTTTTGTCTCTCTCTACAGTCATTAGAGTCTTTCATATCAACATCTAAAGGATCACCACCTGTGTCTGTCATCTCTTGGCAGGTAACAAAGTCAATAAGATCCGAAAGTAGCTTCGTGACATACCTGGTAATAATAATACAATATGTATTATATTTCATATCTTTTATATAAGGATCTGTATAAATATATAAATCAAGCTAGTTTGTGGAAGGTTGGTGGTTTCTATCCAGGGGTGCCTGAGGTCTTTCTATACAAGAAAAAGCTGGAAAAGTGGACATAGGACCTATACTGTATTGGTGTGACTCACATTTCTTCTGAAGATTTATTTGTAAAACTAAATTGGATAAAATTTCCAGATCATGTAAAGGATAAAAAATCAATTTCAGTCTTTCATTCACTTAATACTGAATTAAGTAACCCCTACTTAAATGAAAGTCTCAAATAGAAACATGAACTTCAGATCCATAACTTCAGGTCATTTGATTCTAAACTTGATTATTACGTCCTAAAAACCCCAATAAGAACTTTCCCGAAAAGCATTTACCTACTCTAGGTCAAAAGTTTGGGATTCACTACCAGTTGAAGTGAGAAGTTTGAAAAACATATGAACTGAATTCAAATCAAATATGTCAAAAACTGGAAGTTAACTTAATTATAAAATCAAATTATACGCATGTATACTTAGAAAATCTATTTTTTGTCACTTTCTTTGATACTTAATACAACTACAACTCTAATGTTAAACGTTATACAGCTATGTTAACATTGTGTTAATTAATGCATTTGATGTACCTTTGTATATAGGAAAAACTGGGCTTGACCTGACTGTAATGCCTCTATAATAAAAGTCTTTATTATTATACCCCAAATAAACAAAAATTATATGAATAATAAAAGCTCTTTAACCACGAAATGAATATCCATGATATTTCTGTATATTACAATAACTATCCAGTCAGACAAAAGCAAACAGTGATATGTGAGCCGCACCATGACAATATAGCCATCATTCGTTTCCCACTCTCCTCTTTAAAAACTGCAATATTAGTAAAAGCTTTTCCTACTTGTGCTTGTGGTGATACATAAAGCAGACATAATGACATGCTTAAGATTCAGACAGAAAGAACATATCACAATTTATTATACATTTTATTCCCCTTAAAAAAAACAAATACCAATATCAATCATTTTTTATTTTTCCTGGAGGATACCTGCATGGAAAGCTTGTCCTAATATGCATTTGCATTGCAATTATGTGCTAATGTACAGTTTATGAGGACAAACCTTTTCTCATTTTGTGTAATGGATCCCTTCTCCAGCTTGCTGGCTATTTCCCCTGCCATTTTACTGGCATCATTGGCAAAGTCAAGATCTCTCACTTCCGAAGGGGACACAGGGACAATGTTGAAAGCCTCTTTATCTTCCTTTATCTGGGCACAACCCACCTACAGAAAACAAATTTAAAAAAAGGAAATGAGAAATATTGTTTTTGGGACTTTGAAATAAGTAATGAGAAGTAAAAATAAAACAGTATATTATTATCTGTGCAGAACTCACTGAGATAAAGCCATTACAGAAATGACACCAGCAAGAACTGTTTGTTATCTTCAAATACATCAAATAAGTTGAAACTGAAAGGGTTTTTTGTTTTCTTTTGTTTTGGAATTTAACGTTGCTTTAACTGTATTTCAGTCATATCGCAACGTCCAGCTCAATACAGGTGGAGGAAGACCCTGGGGGATCTCTGTACACTATTTCAGGCAGAGAGTGCACCAGAGTAGAACCGTCGACCTACCACAAGCCAAGCACATTCAAACAAAAACTACATACAATCTATTATACTTATATATGTTATATATCATTAAATATAAATGAAATGCCATCTGGTCATATCGTTTTGTCCAATGAAAATGTTAACAGCTTTGTTACATCCATATAAACTTGACAGTTCACTTCTGTGGAGTTGTGAGTTTGAATCCCTTCTCAGCTCATAAGATATTTCATATACAGCTAGCTTGCTACAGGTCAGTGTTGATATGGTTACCAAAGAAATTTTCCTGTGCAATATTTTTAAATTAGACTAGGAGGTTTCGCATGAAATCCAAATCTAAGACCAACTTGGAAAGGGGATAACTCTATAGCATTGAATTGAAATCAGCAAGCCATCTAGAAGGGGAAG
>JAULCC010542364.1:0-10668 GCA_032358795.1 Nuttallia obscurata
TTAACGTCGCTTTAACAGTATTTCAGTCATATCGCGACGTCCAGCTCAATACAGGTGGAGGAAGACCCCGGGGGACCGCTGTACACTATTTCAGGCACAGAGTGTTACCGGGTAGAACCACCGACCTACTGTAAGCCAGCTGAAAGGCTTCCTCACATAAAAATCCGAAGTGCTCAGACCGGGATTCGAACCTAAAGCGGTGAGGGGCTGAGAGATTGCAAGTCAACGACTATAACCACTCGGCCATGGAGGCCCAAGAGTGCTTTTTGAAATCCAGCCATATCTGCCCATGCATGACTGAATTATGGCCCCTGAAATTGTCAAAAACAAGCTTGTTAACACAACAGAGCCTCTCATTATTTTTATCTTCATCAAACTTATATAGTAGTTTAATATTAATGAGACCTTGCTTCCATTCAAAACGCAGTCAGTCATGAACCAATGCGTGCATGGATTATGGCACGTTACTATGGAAAAATCGCTATAATTTAGCCTTTGAGCACAATTGCACATTATTTCGTTATCCGAGTTTTAGCAAACTTATACAGTACGTTATATCTTTATATCTGAAAACTAATAGGTGTTACTATCTCTGATATATAGAGCTTAATTAAGCTAGGAAGAGTGGATTGTAAGTGTAAGTTTTCATTAGCATCCACAATTTACATAAGTTGCGGTAGCGTCGGTGGTTCTACCTGGGTGCATTCTGTGTCTGAAATAGTGCACAGGGGCCTCCCTGGGTCTTACTCCTCCTGTAATGAGCTGGACGTCGCGATATGACTGAAATATTGTTAAAGCGACGTGAAAGATTCCCAATAAACAAACAAACATAAGTTGCAACACCATACATGAAGACAATGTGAAGAAAGCAAAGTCTGTTTGCAATTTTCAGATACTACAGCATTCGTCTTCACATATCGATAACAAAACAATAATGTGCTTGATTTGAAAAACTTGGTCTGACAAACAAATTTTTAGCATGAGTTAGATTTGAAAACAGTTTAAACTTGTTCTAAACCATGTCCAATGGAGTGTTTGGGAAAATGTTTTCGGTATTTTATTGTTACGCACGAGGGGTGATTGACACAAATATGGTTTAACACGTGTTAGTTTGGAAAGTGCCTTAATCCTTAAAAGGTCGTCTGCTTAAACTGCCGTCTGCTTAGATTTTAACCCTTAGTCTGCTAATCGCGACCATGATAGAATCTGCAAACAGCTTGGATCCAGATTAGACGCCGAGTTACTCGGCTTCTAATCCGGATCAAAGCTGTTTGGCATTGGGCCAGTTGTTTCTCCAAATATTGGGCGAATCCGATGAATTTTGAAATCCGGGCAGACGACAATTTAAGCAGACGACATTTTTTTCAGCAGGTTAAGGATAAAAATTCATCAAAATCGCCGAGTATTTGGAGAAACAATTGGCCGAGTGTCAAACAGCTTGTATCCTGATTTGTTACTCGGCGTCTAATCTGGATCCAAACTGTTTGCAAATTCTATCACGGTCGCCCTTAGCAGGTTAGAGGTTAAATACGCACATTTAACGTGTTGAATGCATTTTTTGGAAAAGTATTTCCAAAGTTTTTTTGAGGTCGTCATATACAGTCCGAACACCTTGAACGAGGGCGTGCTTGACACCCTCGGCTATTTCGACGAAACAGACCTGTTTGTTTCGTATAAAATGGCCGCGGGTGTTCCGATTGCTTAAAATGCAACACAGGGTGATGAACACGTCTTCATGTACGAGAGTTACAACTGCAAATTCAGTACATTTGGATTGTATATCAATTTAACAGGTTTTGTTCTCATTGACAGAACATGAGAATAAAAATAACATTGTGTAACAGGACTGCGTGAAAAAATCGTGGCCCGACCAGGACTCGAACCCATGGCCTCTGGCTTACCGTGCCAGCACTATGACCAACTGAGCTAGCGAGCCACATGATCGAGGACTTATTGATTCTCCACCAGTTACCTGTACACCCAAGTCCAACCCGCTGATGAATAAAATTTAACTGCCATAATTAAACAAAATGTATATTGTTATAAAAACAGACAAAATACAGACAAAAATCCTAAACAACAGAAAAAAAACTTTTTCTCCGGACACTATCATTTTTTTATAACTTCACATTCACAAAAATGTCTACAGAGATCAATGGATTTCAGTACTTTGATTTCAATCTGTGATATCGTTCTTCAGCCATGTGCAGCGTTTATTTTTTATTACAGTGTTCAGTTTAAATTAGTACAGTTTTTTTTTTTAAAAATGAATATTCATTCGTATTTATTGATTGTTGTTTTTATCATCATACATCGACAATGAATACATATGGCGCTTGATAAGACTCGTAACTAATTGACTTGGTGAACGAATTTTAAAGAAAAAAATACGCCCATCAGGTTATTCTTAAAAGAACAATTGATACAATTTCGCGACAGAAAGGCAGTGGCCAAAATTAGTCACTTTAAAAGCGCGAGATGCATGGCTTTACATCACAGTTTTATGACGTCAGTCTAGCGGGCAATTTCGCTTGACGTCATTTATATACCTACTTTGTGTTTTTAAAGAGATGCACGTCCAACTGAATATCAAGGTGAGATTTGCAATTCATTTGAGTTTTCGAGGATAACTGAAAAAATTAGGAACACGCAAACTAATGTTCATGATTAAGTACTAAGGAAAATCATGGGCCTTTCCAATTACCTGGCAGGCTGTTCTAAAGTTATTTGCTTTCCGGGAAATTGCTTGTCAAGAGTTGCGTATTATATAGGCGCAGTGATGAAGTGGATACATGTAATTTGATAATGTTCAATATGCAGTTTTCAATCTGTGCAATTGTGTTTTTTTTAAAACTGTTTACTAAGGGGAAAATCTACTTTACAAAAAGAATGTGAAATTAAAGTGGATAATATAAATAAAACATACGATTGACATTATATGCGTAGATCTAGATATGAAACATATCTCAATCCATCTGATTAGTAATCTAGCGTAAGTATAAACAGACAGGGAGGATCACATAAATATATCGGAGATGTTTAATTTACTTTTTTTTCATACAAATTTTTATCTTAACGTTATCATGTGTGTTTTACGATTAAAAAATAAATCCCTGATACACCAGGAATATAACAAAGACATTCGATCTACCTTTAGCAAATAATAAAATATTAAATAGCATTTTACAAAATAAAAAGAAGAGTACTTCTACATGTTAAATTGTGTATATATGCCGCTTTGTAATTTTACATTACTCTATTAGACCCGTGACTGATTGATACAGGGAGGTTTGTAGATAGTTTTGCTTCATCTAGGAGGGTTTCATCTAAGTTGTATAAACCTGTTGCCCGACACGATAAAAAAACGTCTAATCTAATAGTCTGAGTTAACTCTATTGCTTTGATTATGGGTAGATTCTAATTATTAAGTTTAATAATATTCAATTGCCAGTTTTACAGGTACATTTGTTTACAATATAATATATAGATCTATATAAAAGTTTAACATTTGCAAATGTGTTGGACTACAAGTTACACAACATACAGTCCTTTCCACTTCGACATATTAGCATATAGATCTATGTAACAATTTGAAACAATGGCATCTGCATAACAGAGAAAACATATGTGAGATTATCAATTAACATATCACATGATATAAGTAAGACAAATTAATTAGAAGAAGAAAAAAAGACACATAAGAATGAATGTTTATTAAAAAATATCTGCACTATGTTTGGATAGTTTTTCAGAGAAAACAACTATCAAGGGCGTAGTTTGACTGAAATTAACATGTAGGCCAGTTGTTAATGGGTCTGGGGGCCAGCTTCACCAGGGAAAAAATTAAACTAGGTGATCGTGTATTGATTGTTTTTGTGTCTGTTTCGTCTGGAAGAAAAGCGTAAGCCGCGACCTACCGTGACGACCTATAGAGAGTTATACCCCTTATTTGACAATTATGTAGATCTATATATCGGATAAAAAATAAGCATTATTAATTATCATTGACACAACTCTTGCTTAATACTGGAACACTCAAGATTAGGTATTTAAACTTGATTAAAATAATGATATATAATTGCTTAATAAAAATCATTTGTACATTTTGTAGGTCGACCCATTTATTGAAAACTGCAGTAGTTATGGATAACGATGCACATGATGTAGATACCAATGATGGTGGGCCAGTGGATATTGACATCAAACATAACGACAATCCAACATCCAACAACGATACCAGTGATTCTTGTAAACCTTCACAACCACGTACACCAACACTGAGGAAAAGAAAAACGGTTAAGAAATCAGCGTCCCAAATATGGCGACACGTTACCGAATATGAAATGAGTCTGATGTCACTTCCGGCAAAGTCTTGTCGCACGATAAACAGTAAAACGAGGAAAAATTACGCAAAACAAGAGACATTCAAGAAACGTCCCAAACGGTTAGTACATTCGGCAAATGATAGTTTTCATGTAAAATCTGAATCAATCGATCTTTATGCTGGTGAGCTGACGTTTGTACAGCTCTATAAAAAACCAACAACCTTGTGTCCTTCACCGGAAGAGCATTTCAACCGGATCTTTCATATGAAATACGAACTTCCGGTGGCATGCCCAACTTGCTGGAGTGTGCAGAGAAATCTTTACTAATGGTCAGCATTGATGACATTTGTGTTTCATAAAGCAGCCGTTCCACAAGACAAGCTCCATCAGTTATCCCATTTTCCATCCAATATATAAATGTTGTATTTTCAACTACTTTGTAAGTATGTCTGACGTAATTTCTTATGACAATCTTGATGAAAAGTTGCTTTCACCACTAGTCGCTGTGGTTTTGTAACAACGCCGACTCTTTAAGTTTCATTTCAGATGGGAATTACTGTATACAATTGGGGAAATGTTTGGTTTTGAGATATTGATTAAAAATTCTCACATATGAAGAAATGGTTCATCATCTATTTTTCTGCATATTTGACATTTCCGTTCATTTACGTGTTATATGTGGGGGTTTCCAGTCTTTGTCTTCCAGATTCTTTATTTGTGCCTTTGTTAAATTCATAAATCTTGAAAGTCAAAAGACCATATTATGTTTCTGAACAGTAAACAAGTTCAGAAAACAGAATCCACGCTTAGCATATCTTAAAGGGGAATAAGTCATATATATTTCACACGCTGTGAAACAGCTATTACCTCCCTTAATGTACAGCTGAAAATATTGTTCAGCACAGTGCCAACCAAAACTTGTCATGAAATCTTCAAGCTCAGGCGTCGCTTTCATAGTATAAGTAAGACATATTTTAAATGGTCCGATACCGTATTTTGTTTATATGATATATTTTAAACATGTATACCATGTCTGTCCGTCCGTCTGTCTTTACATATGCTGTATCAGCGTATCTTGTTATCAAAGTTCTGAAGACACTTGGGGTGACAGTTGTCTAGAAAGTTTTACAGTGTGATAATAAGACATAAGCCAAATCACAATTATCACAGTCTTTCATTTGAAAACAATTTGAAGTATGATCCATTGTGTCACAATCTCGCATTTCTAAACCAAGAGGTTTCTTGTAAGATCGAGATACAGCAAAAACACACTAGTGAAGCTAGGTAAAGCTACGCTACTCACGTCATTCGAAAATATGATAAACGTATCAAAAAGCATCCTTTTGTATTTATCCCTTATATAACTACAGTATAAAACAAGAGCTGTCAGGTGCCAGCACGCTCGACAATGTTTTTAAAAGGTCCACTAGACAATGCTACTTAATAAATATTTAAGGTATCGTTCTAACGATTTCTTTCAAAATTATTGTACAAGTTATCATTTATATAAGCCGATGTAAAACAAATTACCCCCGGGGCGGGGGTCGGTTTTGAACCTTGTTGTATATTATCAATTTCTTTTTCTCAACCCTTATAAGGGGATTTCCCTAAAACTTTCGCGTTTTTTAAGAGTGTCAAAAGTTTGTAAATCCGTTAATTTATAACGTCACATAAACCCATGTGGAAATTTTGTAAAACTTCCTGTTACTATTGTGAGAAAAACGGCCGTGGCCGATGTCATTCGTCAACGATTAAAAAAGTATTCGTCAGTGTTTTAGTTCGTTATTTTTCGATGGTTTTCCGATATCGTCCGTGACTATCCGGCCATTTTTCGTACAGTATTACGGACATTCTCGTAAAATGGTTGTTGTTGTCCAATAAAAGTATTCAAGAAAAGCGAATTTAGAACGTGATAAAATGTTTGTTTTTTATGGCAATATTCTGTTTTTTACAAGTGCGCCATATCATTTTTATATTATCCATAACACTTTTGCGTGAATCTGGAAAAACTATATAGATTTATCAAAATATTTAGGGGAATCCCCTTGAAGGGGTCCTTAGACAGTGCTAAACATCAAATATCTGATTAAAGGTCCTTATGGTTTTTTTTACAATATTTCTCTTTACAAAATTATTGAAACAGTGGCCACTGGATTAATGTTGTCTCCGTGGGTATAGATTGAACTATCTCTGTAGTGGTGCACAAGTCAATGCTACTCACCAAATAACTAAGCTTTTTGCTTTACGGTTTATGTCCAGAAGTACGTCCAAGTTTTCTCTTTCCATTGTCATTGCAACCAGAGTTCAGCATGGAGTCCATATATTTGAAATGCATTTGAAAACGGACGTTCATTCAAAGGACATACCTGTAAAGTTTTATCAAAATTAGCCGAGCCGTTTAGGAAGTTTGCCTCCGGACGCAGACTGAACACTATACACCGAGCTTAGATGATACAAAGGCGAGTTAATTGCCAATAAAGAAAGGTACTTCGTTATAAAATATTTAGATATCAAGCATGGGAGAAAACTGATATTTTTGTATATTTTGATAGTGTATTAACAACGTATGTATTCATCAAATGAAACATTTTTCACAGCAGATTAGTTTAATTGTGATTTTACATAGGCTTATCATGTGGCCTTTATGTGTTCACAATTTTTTTAAATTTTTTTGGCTTATTTTCGAAAGGAACCGAGCTCTCATGAATATCTATCTATTGCATAAGTTTGGTGAATAGCAAAAATGAAATGGAGCTTTCATTTCGTAAACAAGCTGTAAAATAGCAATTTTGACAAGAATTTAGACAGTTTTAAGGGCCACAATTCAGTTGTGCATGGGCGGACCAGGCTGGTTTTCAAAAGGAACCCTGCTTCCACCGATATCTAACGGCTTTGCAAGTTTTGTGAAGATGAGAAAAGAAATAGAGACACTATAGCGTAAACAAGCTGTATTATAGCAATTTTAACAATTTCAAGGGCAATAATCCAGTCATGCATAGGCGGATATGTCTTGTTTTCGAAAGGAACCGAGCTCTTATGAATATATAACTACTGTATAAGTTTAAGATATAATCAAAACTAAAGACTTTTAAGCGAAAACAATTGTTTACAGACGCACGCAAAACACTCTGGGTCACGACATAGGCTCGGGCTCTTCTGGCATTTGGCAAACAGAGCTAACAACACAAATAGCAAGCGAATTATCTGACCCGGTCCCGTGGTCACAACACGTTTTACGTTCTCAGCTGAGTTTGAGAATGAAACTTAATTGTCATATATATCTGAATTTGTTGTTTTAAAGTTTAATTTGAGGTGGCAATTAATATTTCTTATTGATTTTCTGTTTCAATAAGAATATTATCATGGTAATTACAAAATGATTGCAGAAAACAATTTCAAATTCAGCTGAGACCGACAAATGCTTTGTGAACACCAGGCCATATCTTTACATTAGTTAATTTCCAAATTTAACTGCTTTACGTTCAAGGTCACTGTAGCCTTAATTTTTTATCTATTAGCCTCAAACTGTACAAGAGTAATACATAGCCATGCTCAACCATATGGGTAATTTTAATACCGTAGGTTTAGACGTTAAATCGTTATAAATCGTACAAACTAGGTCTATCGAAATAGAAAATTCCCACATTAATTAAATCTTACTCTTCGTGTATACTTTGAAAAAATCATACACGACACAATCCTTTTTTGTACAATTGTTCTCCATGTATGACATTAGCTATACAGATGTTGAGTTTGGCAGAAATTAAGCTCATTTATGTGCATTTTTTTCTTGTTAAATCAGATATTTCCATTATTTGCTTTTTTTCCTGCAATTTCTTTCTTTGTTCATGTAATATTTTTTCGATTGTATATTATTTGATAGTTTTTGTTAAAAAAAAATAAGTTCGAAAAATATATAATTATAGATTTTAGTTTTTCTTCATTCGAATACATGCAACATATACCATCGGCAATGTTTTCTACAGCCTGCCCGTTTACCAATAAGGTTACCGCACCTTTTAACTATGATGGTTATACACGTTCCACTATTACTTTACAAAATTTCAAGCATTTAAGTAAATTCAATTGGGCGATTATCTCTTTAAGTATACTATAAGTAAATTTCAATATATTATTTATAGTACAAAGCCACTGAATGTATAAATAGCCATTCAATCAATCAGACTAGTCTAAGTATATTTAAACGCTGAAAAAAGGTAGATTTCAGCAACTATTTTTAAATCCAGAAAGGGGGAATAATTCAGCCCAAATCCATTATAGAGTTATGGGACTTGTCCATCTTGGTGATGTAATGACCTCACAGAAATCTCAAAGCAAAAGCATATATAGTTTTCGAGAAAAACCTTGCACGCAAAATTTTAACCAAACCTTCAAATCAAAATGGGGGAATAATTCAGCCCAAATCAAATCAAGTTATGGAACTTGCTTCACAGCGTCAATTCATGACCTTGGGTAAGTGTGTGAAGTTTCTATGTAAAAGCATATATAGTTAATGAGAAAAGGCCTTGAACACAAAACTTTAATCCAACTTTCTAAGTCCAAAATGGGGAAATAATTCAGACCAAATCAAATCAAGAGTTATGGAACTTGTTTCACAAGGTTATGTTATGACCTTGGATAAATGTGAGGTTTCAATGCAAAAGCATAGTTTTTGAGAAAAGGCATTGCATGCAAAACTTTAACCAAACTTTTGAAGTCCAAAAAATGGATTGGTATGTAACATTAGAGATACAAGACAAATGATTGATATATTCCTACAATGTGTCATTACATAAATGACAATGTTTATAGCAGAAAAAAAAAGAATTGCATTTTCTCTTGTCATACTGTGACAAAGTAGTTGCCCTAATGGATGTTTCACATACCAATCACAGCTATTTAAATAACACATGATATTTACTGTTGAATATGACATAAAAACATTACACAACAATCAATTGCATTTTTTTTCTTTCTTTACTTAATCTGTACAGTGTGGACATATAACTACGAAGTTTCCATAATAGATTCTTCTGTGTGTTTGCCCTTATCTGCCAACAGCCTAGACTTGGCCTTTCGATCCAGAATTTTCTTACGATCTTTGTCCATTTTCAGTTTTACAATGACAACCTGAAAAAAAAGTTGATAATTGTTATATAAAAGTAGAAACAAGACCAACATAATGGCACTAATCTAAAGACATGCCGCATTTCTAAAAAAAAAAAAAAAAAAGTGCCTGAAAAACTTTGATACAGCAAGTAGTTAGAAAGATTTTTGGCCAATTCTTCTTGGTCAAGAAATGTCAGATATTGTAAACTGTATATAAAGTAGCAATATCTAAGCTCTAGCATGCATGAGATCAAATGGAATTTTTTGATTTGGTGTTCACCATACATTTATTAATTCTATGTAAAATAAAGACGCCATTGTCATTATTTGAAGCAACATGGATGAGGATAGATAATATATGATGTAAAAAGTAGTTAGGTTGGTAAGTAGAAAGACTCATGAAGGAATCTGTCTCCAGCTACCAAACATTGCTATATCCCATTTGGAATGAAGTCAGTTCTATGTAAAACTCACTATCCAGTAAATGGGAATAATGTTTTATATTTCTCACCTCACTTGCAGAATTTTCATTTCTTCTTTTCAAAAAATGAAAAATTAGTTTAAAAAGACTTTTTTCCAGATAAAAATAATTCATGTTTAATACAAAGGTTTGATATTTTAAATATTTCTTTCAAAATGCAGACTATTTGAAAAATGTTATTGCATAAACAAAAACAAAATGTAGTAAGGTTGGTAAGTAGAAAGACTCATTAAGGAATCTGTCTCCAGCTACCAAACATTGCTATATCCCATTTGGAATGAAGTAAGTTCTATGGAAAACTCACTATCCAGTAAATGGGAACTGTTTTGCATATCTTATCTCTCTTGTAGAATTTTCAGTTTTTGCTTTTCAAAAATGAGAATATAATGAAAATACTAAAATAGTTAAATACATTATAAATATTAGGTCATGTTGATTCTTCAGATTTAAAATAATCATGTTTAATACACAAGTTTGATATTTTTAAATATTTCTTTCAAAATGCAGACTATTTGAAAAATGATATTGCATCAAACAAACAAAATGTAGTAAGGTTGGTACACCAAGTAGAAAGACTCATGAAGGAATCTATCTCCAGCTACCAAACATTGCTATATCCCATTTGGAATGAAGTCAGTTCTATGGAAAACTCACTATCCAGTAAATAGGATTTTTTTTAAGTGATCAATTAATTGAATGCTTATGTTTTGCAGTCATATTTCAAAGATTGTTTTTAATTTTACTATTCAAACA
>JAULCC010542475.1:0-10668 GCA_032358795.1 Nuttallia obscurata
CTATTCTAAGACAAGCCAAGCCGCCTCGGACGTATCTAGATGCTTCACTATGTCAAACTACATGGGTGGCAGTAGAACATATTTCCAGAAAATCCAAGTAAAAACAGTAAAAAAGTAAAAGTAAAAAAGTGGAATTTCTCTGTCAATGTTTTTTTTTTTTTTTTTATTTCAGTATGATTCACCAGTTGGTTTATTTTCCCTGTCTGAGATGTCGCGGAACCACCCTTCTACATACCATATAATATATATATGTTATGACATTAAACCAAGCACCTTTTCCTACACAGATTCTTTTTCTTTTTAAAGACCATTTTGAAGCTTGAAAGAAAGTTCTGGTGTACGGGCATGACAAAAGCATATGTGAAATTGTTTCAATTTCTGCACATGAACTACAATATGGGTTAACATAATTTTAATTCTAAAAAGGTTTGTTTTGGTAGGAAGAAGTTAATTTTTTCCTGTGGCCATTTTTGAATGCGAATTGTAATTGAATTTAAATGGTGACAAGTTCTTAACATTCGTCTTTCTGATTTTGCTTTTAGTTTTTGAGGTTGGGCTATCATTAATTCTGTTCAATATTTTATACATAAAGGTTGAACCTTTTATATTTTTACATATAATTTCTATATAGAGTGGGATATGGAAGTTTCTGCAACTGTTGATGCTTTTGTCTATTATCAAGTATTTCTATTACATATATGACTCCAGTATATTGAAGAAAATTTGCTAGTAAGCGTCTAAAACTGCTGTAAAGTCATTTGCATATTTAGACATTTAAAAATTAGTGTTAGCAATTCTAATTCCTTTTATATCACTATTATTCCTGATTTTCATTACAGATTTCTGAGAATAGTAAATTTATGTGCAGAAATTGAACCTTCTTGTCTGTAGTAGAGTGCAATTGTAAAATGTTAGGTAAGTTTCCATCCTGATTAACTGTTTGTATTTTTATAAAGTACGTGTCGTATACTTTATATAAATAGATAAAAAGAATCACCAAAATTAAACAATCTTAGTGCTTTATGTAAATCCATGATATAGATTCAAAAGCTTTTTTTTCAAAGTATACTAAGAGTATAAAGTCTGCAGTATCATTAATCTTCAGTATATTGCAGTTCATTGCACCCATATCTATCTATCTATCTATCTATCTATCTACCACTGTTTTTGGCCTTTAGCCTATAGTCCCTTATGCAACGGTGTAAATACATTTAATAATGAAAATCGTCGATAGGTTTTTTTAAAAACGACGTCATTCGTTTTTCCTTTGGTATAGGTGCTACGATTACATCCAATTGAGTTATTGATAATCTCCCAGTGTTATAGCCATAGTTAATAGGATGCACTACATAATGACGTAATTGGTCAAAAAAAACTGTTAAAACGTCTGCACTAAAACCATCTTAACCTGGACTGCGATTAGTTTTCATATTTTCAGTGATTTTGAAGCTACCTCTAAGCTGAGATATCCTTCATGTGCAATAGATTCATGTTGATTTAATTTTTGAAATTCACAATTAATTAGTTCTGTTTTTAGGTTAATGTCTATGAGGCTTGCATCTCTACTAAAGTATAGATGTTCATGATAAAACTTTGATTCGTCTAATATCTAATTTAGTCAGAAATAATTGTTCCATCATCTGTTTTCAATTTTGGGAATAATTTAAGATGTAAAATTTTGCGTCTCCAATTAACAAGAATACGAAATGTTTCTTAAAAAACTGATTATTAATCACAAATTGTATATTATCATTTGGCACATTGCTCAAGTTGTCCATTTGATAAACAGATATTTCATGTTGAGCTTTATTTTCTTTTATTTCTGTTTTAATAATGTATAAGTAGTCTATGTCTCTAGATATTGAATTATAATGTTTCCATAAAAGTTTACCTTTTTTGGAAATGATTAAAAACAAGATTTAAAACAACAATTGAATGATCTGAGCTCCCTTTAATATCACATTTGCTAGCAGATGATAGCATATTCTGAGATAACAAGAAGAAATAAAGTCGTGCTTGTTTCATAGGATTTTTTCCTCCTTGTAAACCGTTTTAAAGAAGGAATGTTTTCTCTAAAAAGATCTTTAAGGTTAGATGTTAGGTGCGATTTATTTCAGAGATTGTGTCTTCTGTTGTTCTTTGGATGAATTCTTTCAGTTCATCTTTCTTTAAAAACATGCTTGAGATCTTCCCTTATTTATTGCATGTCCTCATTAAGATCATCTAGATGATGGTTTATAACTGTTATTTCTTCAACACTTGATTTTGAGGACACCTCTGTAATTGGTCTCTTAGGCACTGCCTAAGTGTCTGAGGCATTGTTCTCCTTTAAGTTGTTGTTCATCTTGGCAGGTTTAATTAACGCCCTGTTACTCATTTTTATATAATGCAGCTCTACTGTCCCATAGGGCTCTTCTCAAAATGTTAGTTGTTGAAATACAATGCCCAGGTAATTAATATAGATAGTGAACACCAATCAATTGCTTTGTTCTCTTAACTTTTTAAAATATCTTTTGTAAAATTACATTTTATTAACAAACTTCAGGTGTTTGTCCAAATTTCTTAATTGCTCATAATCGCTTCTCTAGGTTTTTTTCCAGAGAAAGTGACCTAGGATCTAACCAATGTCACCACAACATTTTCACACCTCTATATTATCTCTTTTAATATGACCTTGACCTATAGACTTAGGCGGCATCGAGACCTTGTGGTCATAAGCAATACGATTTAGAAGTTTGAAGAAGAAATTTTAATACATGGCAAAGTTATAGCCAAGATTAAGTTTTGGACCGACAAATGGACGGACAAAGTGATCCCTATGCATCGCACTTTCTCCGAAATTGTTGCACAAAAAAACACCATTCAATTTCAAAATGTCTAATACTGACGCTAATGCAAGGAATGGAAATTTATTAACAGTTAAAGAAAAGACTAAACAATTGTAGAGGCATAAAAAACGATTCAATTCTAATTTTGTTTACTCTTCATTTTTGATGCTGGAGACTAAGCAACAAATTAGTGAATGGGAACACCACTGGTGCATCACCACTGAAACAAGTTTGAGCCTGCATAACACTGGGAAAACACATTGTTATTATGTTCTTGGATAGCCAGGGTCTGGTTCTGCGCCATGCTGTTATACGGGTGTAAATGTTAGCGCGGAGTATCATTAAAAAGGCGCTTTGTCATTAAATAATTTAATGGGGAAAAAAACATAATAAAAAGGATGATGATAATTATAAATAAAAAAAAAGTATTGATAATGACAAAGTTGGATATAAAGAAAATCGTTTCAATTGTTCATTTTTTTTATTCGTTTAGCTTAGGTCATTCGACCGTATCTGATGATGGCAATCCGGTAAATGCGACCGAACGTTCATGCTGATTCGCAAAACGTTATTCTGCACTAGGAAAATCTTAAGAGTCACAGAGCATTTGAAATGTAGACGTCGATAAAAAATAGCTTGGTGCAGAGATTAAGGCATACCTCTCCGTGTGACTTCTCTCTACTCCAAAAACTGAAAACAGAACATAAAGGTCGACGTATCTCGTAATTTGAAGAACTGCTTTGTTGTTGTTTTTTTAAGGAAATGATAGTTTTATGGAGACACTTTCAAACAGTGACTACATAGACACGAACGTTGTGTACAAGATGGCGGAGCGTGTTTCGAAAAATGGTAAGTTGACGTCATTAAAATATGCAGGCATGTTTGCAGATAAATGTGCAAAAGATTAACACCAGTTGTTATTTTGTAATGAAATTTTGCAACGTTAATATGTATCGAACATTAATTTACATTATATAACTGTCATTCACGTTATCTCTTGGTAGTTTTTGCAAACCAAGTTATCCACAAACTTAATGGTCTGTAGTCGAATAAATTTTTCAATCTAATGAAATTATGATATTTTACAGTGATATTCAGTTGGAGTTTGTTGAACATCACAAACATCTGGGCCTTGCACTTCGAAAGTGTAAATGGCTCAAACATATATAAAAATATTTCATCTGCATTTAAATTTATTGATCACTTGTTAACTCGAACTGTTGTAATTCAACATTTCCAACAGTCTGAACAACAGTCATCCTGCTAGCTAACCTGGATAGCTTCTTCACATGAAAGCATGATAAATGACGTTGGTTGATTCAGTAGAAGTGTGCCATACAATGAAACGAACAAAATTCCAAGTTCCATTAAGACTAAATACATAGTTGCTTGATTAAAAGAAGAGTAGTTCATAATAAAAAGTTAAAATGCTGATGCTGTGTTTTGTTTAACTGTTCTTTTTCTAGAATACAACTATTCTATCAAATGTATTATTGCATATCAGCTCTACACGAAACTAATCAGTTCTACAAATATGCCAGGGAATAGTTATCTATGACCATTTTGGCTGATAAGGCCAGGGCTCAACTGAGCTATTTCTCCTGCATGTTTGTGGGACTGTAAAAGCCTTTTAACTTTAAAAAAGAGGTGGGAAACAACGCCTTGAATTAAACTATCTCCTTATAAAACATACACACTTTGTGAATTTGATTATTTAAATATAGCTTTCTCGTTTTAAGTATCTGGTGTATAATTAAAAATATATTCTTTGAACACTATAAATTGCCAGGTTTAAAGCAAAGAAGCACTCCAATTGAACAACTTATATTATTTCATCTTTTTATTCAACAATCAAACAAATTTTTATACTTATGCAAATGTATATTTTATTACATGATCGTCCGAATACAAGCTTTTCAAGGAAATATATCATATCTACAAAATACTTTCAATTAAGAAAATGAAAAGTATTTCAGGAATATTCCTGAAAACAGTCACAATATTGAACTATTTGGTATTACAACAATAAAAAGAAATTCTAACTGAAATGAAGTTAAAAATTCTACATTTGAATAGAAGGATGGTGTTTTACACAGCACACTCCTGCAATATAACAAAACATTATGGAATGAATGCTAAGGCACATGCCAAATGCCAGTGTATTGTCACAAAGTTATGGGGCAATAACTCTGCTTTCACTTTAAAAACGTAGTTAAACAAGGACACAGAAACCTGTGAAGCCTCATTACCCCTTTTAACATATGAGGACAGAAAAACACTATGCATTAAAAATAAGGACAAAGTTACTACTATCCATCTAAAATCTACAAAAAGATGTCATATAAAATAACTCTGAACAATCCAAAAAATATATTCTACTATATCATTTAATACTTTCTGTCTATAAATAATGAATAAGGTGCTAAATTATATATTGGTATACATTATGTAAAATAAAGACATAGAAGCTATATCATAAAAACCTTATCAAACCAAAATTAAAATTCAGCTTTTCTTTTCATTAAAACTATCCATCAAAATTGTATGCTTAACACTGTATAACTAACATAAAAGCCATAATTATTCTCCAATCTTTCCCTTGAAACATATAAGCTTAAATATCTTTCTTTCTATGGAAAAAGAAAGGTGTCAATACCAAAATCCTTCTGCTCAGTAAAGAAACAATTGTCCATTTATTTCAAAATAAAGGTTTGAAGAAAAATGTGAACATTATGGTGGAAGGATGTCATGTCCTGACTGACAAAGTCATATCACAACAGCTAACCTTGAGCGTCTGAATTACATGAGCTAATACAACTCATCTAAAAATCATTATCAGCAATTTATCAAATTTTTTGCCAATTCAGTCACTTGAACAGTGGCCTAGCTAAAACACAGACAATAGAAATCCAAAAAGTCACCAAATGCAAAAATCAGAGTGAAATTGCAAAACTATGTTATATTTGATATTTGTATGGGTGACCCTCCACATTTTTTTATTGTTTCTATCAAATAAATAAAGGATCTTACATGAGTGTTTATTCAATATCATATTTATTAAATGAGTTGACTTAAAACATATGACACAAGCCTTGGCATGTGTCACATTATTTTAGTCAACAAGTTTCATAAAAATGATATTGAATAAACATGAATATAAAATTTATCACATAAAGAGGACTTTTAAGAAAATTGCACAAAAATGCACAGTGAACTTGTTTTATCAAACGGTTTCAACTTCTACTCGTATTTATGTAACTAGATACATATGATGTTTATGTCACTGCTTTATGTCACTCCCAGAAGCCAATTTATGTGATAAGTATGGTTTTAATGCCATATAAAGTAACAGGTAAAAATATAATGTTGTGAAAAGATTCAACTAATTTAAGTTTCAAATAAGTATTAATATATTAGATATCTAAGTCATATGAATGTTTATACTAACATTTAAACAAATTTTAGCAATCAGTCCAGCTAATCATGTATACAATACAAATCAAAAATAACACAAAGCAATACAATACAAAAGATAAAAATAAACAACACAACACAATAATGCAAATAAATTACAACTATTAGCAATGGAAAATTGATTATAATTGATCTTTTGTTATATACTAACATGGAGGAGACATACACTAATTCAAGCTACACATCTGACAAGAACTATAAATTTAAGCTGCATTATTTACCTTATAGTTGGTCATTAACTTATCATACTGTATGAAAGCAATTTCAGTCACAATACTTTGTCATATGAGTCAAAAAACTCTGAATAGATTTTTTTATAAAGAGTGAGTTATAATTTATGTGTGTTTGATTTACGTCACTTTCTGCCAGCTAGGGCTAATGGACGTCCCAGAGAGTTGGAAGCAGATACACTGAACCCTTCTGTAGAGAACTATGGTTCTTTAACGTGCCTAGTGTATAGCATTGATACACGTGGGGGCTGAACCCCGGCCGGTCACTTTATCCTGACACCGAAAAACCAGTCTTAATGCTAACCCTAAATCCTGAGCGTCAATGAGGGAAGCCGTTACTACCATTTTTTAAAGTCTTTGGTATGACCCGGCTGGGGATCGAACCCGCGGCCTACTGCACCGAAAGCGGACGCTCTACCACTTGAGCTAACCGGGCTGTTAATTAACAGTTAGGTTTTTTCTACTAATATTCTTAAATGCAGAGGGAAATGATACTAAAAGTAATACACTTTAATGATAAATATTTTTTTAGAACAGCCTTCAATGTTCTTCAGACACACACAAAAATTTACTATTATACTTAGAGTAAACCTTTTGTAAAACAAATATCTACAAAGGGAAATGAGAAGTAAATAATAGGTTTTCTTGAAAAAAAATAATAATTTCCAAGTAATTAGACTGATATTTGTTGTTATTTGAGGAGGCTGAGAGTGTAGTCAGGCAGTCTCATACTGGTCACAACTATGACTATCATGATGTAATTTTTATGACACTTACTTAATATAGTCGTCACAGGGTGGTAGAAAATTCAATTACTTGTCTGTTAATCCCCTATTAAATGCCCTTATTATGCCCTCATTATTCATAAAATATGCAGCTTTACATTTGTTACTTTAACACTTCTGTCCCCTTTATCAGAAGTATATATATTGTATATAAAAATAAATAAAAACAACATAAAGACATTGCAAAGTTATAGAATACATCAAATTTTCTAGAAAATGTAAGAGCAGAAAGGTAAATAACTCTATTCAATGTGACTCTGACCTATGGACTTTTGCTATTAGATAACTCATTTATCATGAAACCCAGGGTTCATCAAAAAAACTCCTTTCTTAGCTGCAAGTTCATAACTATTCTTCTATATAAAATCAGGCTACTGGAGCAAATTATAAATACTTCTTATCAATCTTATATAAACTCAACTGCCTCAACTTGCAAGTCCAGGAAACTAGTTTTTATGTTTAACCCTGGTTTTCTATATAGAACAGTGTACATATATTGAATGTTTGATAAGAAATATTAGAGTATATTAGAGACTCAAGACAGAGAGGCGCAGACTGAATAACCTTGTGTGATTCCTAAGTATTAACTTTAAACTTTGTAAAGGTGGACATAAAATAATTTCTTTTTCAAAATGTTTTAAATACATTGAATGTTGTAGAACATAGTCCTTAGTAATATAAGGATTTTTTTTTAATTATGGAGAGGGAAAATAACAAAAGTTTGACAGTATATACTTAAGCGTTACTATATGTCTCTTAAGTTGGATCCGCATCAGATTTAACACACTGATGTAATCACTACCTAGTTACTGAGCCCACTCAAGTTTAGAAAAATACTATATCATCCTTGACCTTTCTTTATCAGTACTTCTATGAGAAATAAACTCCAACTGATAAAAAAGTGTATTCTATAAGTAAACTAGGCCAAGCATTTACTAATAGAATGTTGATGCAATTTATAACAGTGACCCTGGCAATACTAAATACATAGATTATCGATAATTTGTTAAGAAAATTATCTAATTAACAGAAAAAAATCAGACCTTGATCTAACAATTCTTTGATCAACACAGTTTTATGATTCATATTATCACAATTTCAGAAGTCAAAGGATTTAAGCATCATATCAAAGTTTCAGCATAATAAAGACAAATAACTGTGTACACATCTTGTAAAATATGATATGCTTAACAAAAACAACAACCTGTTAACAACTATATATTAACATCAATTATAATTCACCCTTCATATTCACAACACTTGGATAGCCCTCTTTCTCTGTGAATATAAGTAGTATACAAATAAATATTATCTCAAACTATTGCACAGTGACAATCAACATTTTCTCAAATATAGTCAATAAAACTTCTCAAAAGCATAATTTAACAGCCAAGTAGTATTTAAAAAACATGATAAAGCATGTTTAAAATATCAAAATACTTGTAAATTTTGTCCAGTCAAATTCATTTCAGACAGAAAAGCAGTCTCATTGAGTGCTTTAACAATATCATAAAGTCATCTGTAGTCAACAGTAAAATTAGACTAAGACCTGTGTTCTGCATAAGACTTGTGTCAAAATCTGTTACATTGCATTATTGTAACAAGATTCTTCAATCAGCTGTCAGTGTGAATATGTGCTGAAAGTTTAATCAAGTTTATACAGAGAAATGGCAAAGCTTGGGCCAAGGTTAAATCTTTCTGACAACATCAGTACAAACTGACAGACACACACAGTAATCCCTATCTGTAGCACAGCATATCCTGGTATGACATGCAAAACTGTCACCTATTACACTACTACCAGACTCGTTTAACCACATTGCCAGAAAATACTGTCGCCAAGAACTGCTAAGACCTGATGTTTCCAACATTTCGTTCTGGGAGCTCTATATATTCATGAACATATATATGATATATCAAAACTATAAAATACTTGCTCCTGCAGTAACTTTAACATACAAACATGTTCATCTCACTGTTTGCTGAACGAACCAATCTGTTAAGCTGACACTGATTAAATTATCAACTGTAGACCCGGATGATTTCCCCAATGTCCTTTCTACAGATAGGACAGCCATCCCGCCTGTTGATCAACATACCTGCACAATCATAGCATGTCACCATGTGGTGACAAGGACGTATGACACAGTCACGTGGTTTGTCCATGCATATTGCACAATCAGTCTCCCCTTCAGCTGATGTTGTTGACCCTACAAGGAAAGGATAGGTCACCATATATGTATAAACATGAGTGTAAGACACATGAAAGATTTAAACAATCCTTTGTAAAACTAAAGTACTATGGGAGCACACAGTCCGGTACACATGAAAAATTCAAAAAATCTTTTGTATGCTCTGCGACCTTATTACCGGTTTATACTAGTTACCAGTGCAATAGTACTAGTAAACTTTGATTGTTCATGATTAAATATAAACTTGATGAAATCAATAAAAAATGATAGCACCTTATTGCATATTTCACATATTTTATTTCTGTGAGCAAGTTTTGTGAATTTAATCTATTGAATTAAGCATAAATCAGTAAAATATGTTATTTTGGCCTGCTGATTTTCTTCAAAATTAAGACCACCGGTTACACGGTCAGGGAGTATAAAACTGAAGTACTGTTGGAGCACAGCGTGCAATTAACCTGGCTTTTACATCACTGAAAAAATATTTTTAACAATCTCTTCATCTGTATGGGAATGCTTGTTAGCATTTCAAACAACAGTGAAAAACTAATGACCATAATGACTTAAACCTCTTGTCACAAAGACTGTGGCTAGCCTAGGGTTCAAGCTAATCCCTCCAGGATTGTAAAGCAAGCATTTCTATTTAAATTACCACCACACCTCTGGACTCTGCAAACCAACCAAGGACATTCGAGGCTCATTCAATAAGCCATGTCACAAATGTAAAGTAAAATTTGAGTTGGTCATGAATATTTCATATCAATTTTTAGTCTCAATAAGAATTTAATATTGTTTTAAGGTTAAATTTGCTAAAACAAAAACAGAAATCAATTTCATAACAGCTTTTAAACAAAAGATTATGTATTCAAACTGCGAAGAAACAAATATTTCTATCCACATGCAAAGTTGTTCATTATTCTATAATTCTTTACAAAGTTATGATGTATGAGACACCATTTATTGAATAACCCACAGATCATCGCTACTTCATACCTCTGTTCAAGTCTCTGTCTGGTACAGAACAACTGGCACCATGTCCACCTTGCTGCCTCAAACTTGGTATGATGTGCTCATAGTATGTTCCTATTCCTGATGATCTTTTTATCTGTTCTGCTCTGGCTGCAATATCAAATGATTTTGTTTGAATATACCATACCAT
>JAULCC010542697.1:0-10667 GCA_032358795.1 Nuttallia obscurata
AAACTATATTTTTGGTGGTAAATCGGCTGGCGACATTTATTACTATTAATAGGCATTTTATGTTGTGAGTGTCGAGTTTGTGGCTACACTGAACATGGTTGAAAACAACCCTGTTCAATAAAATGGCGTATCGCCCTTCATTGTTGAATATGAATTGAGAGTTCAGTGCAATACTGATCTATATTATATGTGGTAAAGAATAAAATACAACGGTGCTGCGGTGACGATACAACGTTCGTGCTACGATGCCTACATGTACTATTGTACTGCAACTGTAAGTTTCCATATATCAGTACAGTACAGAATATAAAATATTTTTGAAACAATTTGAATATTTGCAGTTTATTTTCATTACATACTCATTCTGTACAAACTCATTAATAAGCAAATATACTTTATCGTGTTTAATTGTGAAAGTAATCAAACATAGAATAGGTATGCAGTATGAATGAGATGTTAACTTGACGGTGAATATATGTATATGTATATTCTCAATAAGAGGGGCCTCCGTGGCCGAGTGGTTTTAGTCGTTGACTTAAAACCTCTCTGCCCCTCACCGCTGTTGGTTCGAATCCCGGTCTGGACACTTCGGAATTTTCAAGTGAGGAAGCCTTCCAGCTGGCTTGCGGTAGGTCGGTGGTTCTACCGGGTGCACTCTGTGCCTGAAATAGTGCACAGATGTTCCCAGGATCTTCCGCCACCTGTAATGAGCTGGACGTCGCGATATGACTGAAATACTGTTAAAGCGACGTTAAATTCAAAATAAATAAACAAACAAACAAACAAATAAACAAAAATATTCTCAATTAGAATGTTGTTGTTTCGGTACCTGCATTGACACATATACACTTGGAACAAAATTAACTAGATTCTATACATAACAGATGTGTTTTTCAAACTAACAGCATTGTTGCTTAGAAATAAGACCGTTTATGCATTTAGGTATAAATAATTAATGAATGACCCTCACTTCCTGTACTATATTCATCAAGGCGATTAAAATATCATGATCAAACATGAGTCAAAGAAAAGGAAAAGAATATTACTTTTTCACAAATTAGCCTCATAAATGATTAACAAATAAGGAAGAAGAAACGACGTAGATATGGTGTTTGTCCTTCACTCAGCAGGCTAGGGGTAAGAGCCTCGACTACCGAACGTTCACATATAACGTTCCTCGGAAACTTAATAGACTAGTTTTGTTGCGATGTGAAAAAGCATAATCGGAATGATTCTATATGCTATAAACATTGAACAAAACCGATTTCAGATAATGAGCTTAAACGAGATAAAGCAATTGAAAACAAACAAATTTAAATATCTGTAAACATTTTCTATATATGATTCAATTTGAACAATCCACGCATGTTGATTTAAACAATACACGCTAAGAACGCAATCCATAAAGCAAACATGATCCAGACTTCCCTTATTCCCGTTCAACATGTAGATGACACAATTCTGAAGCTATAGCTAGCATCTGTCTAAGCATATGCGGTTTACAGCAAACATTCAATATTTACATGAACATTCATTCAGGGTCCTATGTACTTTTTACAACATTTACAGTAATGTGTGTGAAGGTGTTGATAGGGTAGTTGCAAGCCCGGACTCTGAAAAACTCCGAGCGGAAACATCCTAAATGTAAGCTTGAGTTGTGGTTCTCAAATGGACCATCCTTGACAGATTCCACGATAACTTTTATGGTATTCCATCCGAGAATTCTACTACCAATTAACTCTTTTCCGCTATGTACAGAGCACCACAATGCGCCTGTGGACAACTTCGGGAAACAGCTCTATAACAGCAAGAGCATTTGTCGCTCAGGAAAGTCACATTTCTAAGCTGAATTTATTTGGCAGCACCATTATTAGAGTCATCATTGATGTAGGTAAGGCATTTCTGTATTTATACACAGCTTCTTTTTTAGATCCATCTCTAAATACCGACGCGGTAGCCGAGGAAGTAGTTGAACAGGGAAGACTTGGACCCTTACGATAAGAGGCCAGCCAAACTTTCGCCAAGATCCAAGGCCGAGCTGATAGCAGACAGGTTCGATGCTCAAAAGGGCTTGGCAGCGACCACCGTGCCAGGCGTGGACACCACCATAAGGTAAATATCTTTCTCAGATCTCGTATGTTGTCCTTGTGAAACATAACGTGTCTCACCAGATTTCAGCAACTGGGGCATCTCCTGGCATAAAACTTAACTGTCTATCTCAATCTCGTGTTGTTAAGATGATACATTCGTGATGTCTGGGGCCCGTCCATTGGCCCAACGCCAAGCGCTATATGAAGGCTCTCATCGTCAGACTCTGCGACGTCTATCCCTTTCCCCGGAACTCCCTGCCGGCCCCCCACACCAGAACGCAGGCGATCACCACGTGCTCTCTGGTATCCTTGGTCTACAAGCACGTTGCTGACATGTTCGGTCCTTGGAAGCGCCCGCGTCTTAGAGAAAACAGGATCCAGCTGCTGGACATCAACCAGAAGACCCTGGGTGACTGGCACCACCGTCGCATGAAGATCCAGGGGATACAACCGTTGGAACAGGGGATCTCGCTGGAACAGCCTCCATTGGAAGCAGAGGAAACTCCTCAACCAACAAGGACTCCGTCGAGCCAGACTCCTCCTCCTTCTCCTCCCGTGGACCTGCAGAAGTTCAAGTTGCCCAGAAACACTTTTGACCAGGTCAGGGTGGTGAAGAGGAGACTCCTACCACGCCCGTCGGCTACGCCTTCCAACTACGATACCGGCCAACTGGACTTCCCGGTATCTGGGCTCTCCTGAGCCGGCTAGCAGCTCCGCGCCCCCGACTTCTACTCCAAAGAGGGGGCCCGACGACATGCCCAGGACGACGCTCTGGTACCGGAAGTACAAGGCCAAGAGGGAGCTGCAAGGAGAAGTCATCCGGGAGTACAAGCGCAGGACTCTACACCTGTGGCATGTGCAGCAAACCCAGAACTTTCGAGCAGCACACCGGACATTTTTGTGACTGCAGTGATTGTTTCAGCATTTAATTCCCATTGTTTGACTTATTGTGACATTTCCGTGACAGCAGTGGATTAAATTTCAATATTTACCTTTATCCAAAAACCAGTTACCAGAAGCAGAAACCAGGTTCTTCTCTTCTCTTCACTTCTGTCGTTTTCTGTGAAAATAACTTTTTGTTTGCACCATCAGCATCATCATTATCGTTGTTATTATCATCAACATTATCATTATCTTCGTTGTGTTGATCAACACTCGTAAAACAGCAACTGCAGAAATCCTCCTTGGCATAACTTCTGCTTGTATGTTAAGTTCCATCAAGTTACATCGTCGTTATCATTTTTATAAGCAGTACTGTCGTTATCTTTATCAGCAGTAGCAATGATCTTATTCTGAAAGCAGTGCTTATAACAGAGCAACTGCAGAAACCCCCCTCGTCATCACTGGTGTTTGTCTGTCAAATATAATCAATCAACATCATCGTTGTCATCATCTTCATCGGCAGTATAGTCGTCGTTATCATCATCAGTAGCAACAACAGCAGTGACCTTCTTCTGACAGCATTGCTCGTAAAACAGCAGAAATCATCCTTGCCATCAGTGCTGTTTGTGTGTCAAGTTACATCAAATTACATCCTCGTACTCATCGATGTCACCATCTTCAGTATAGTCGTCATTATCATGATCAGCAGCAGCAACAGCAACAGCAGTGATCTTCTTCTGATAGCAGTGCTCGTCAAATAGCAACTGCAGAAACCCTCCTCGTCTTCACTGCTGTATATCTGTTAAATTACATCATTGTTATCATCGTGTCATTATCTTTATCAGCAGTAAAGTCGTTATCATCAACAGCAGCAGCAGCAGCAGCAGCAACAACAGCAGTGATCTGCTTCTGACAACAATGCTCGTAAAACAGCAACTACAGAAATCCTCCACTTTACCACTGCTGTTTTTCTGTCTGTCAAGTTACATCATCTTTGTCATTATCTTAATAGCATTATCATCAACATCATCGTTACAAACTTTTGTCATCATCCATCCAGCATCATCAGAATTCCCGCTATTCCTTTAATGCTGTCAACTGAGATGTTATAATGTCTCTAGCTGAAGATCCCAAGCCCTGGTAAAAGCAGAGGTGAAGAATACTTGTTTTATTATCTAAGTGTCTGTCTGTTATTTATTCATTAGTTGTTTTTTTGCTGGAAGATCTCAATATGCTAAGTTCTAATGTGCCGCTCTTGCTGTTCAGTGGTAGAATACTATCCATTTGGAGACTAAAGTTGAACGAGGCTCTTTTGAGAATGTTTATTTGTATGTATATCAATATTTTAGATGAATTCAATTTTTGTGAGTGAAAAATAAAAACCAATTATGTCCTGTTCTGATGTTGTTTCTTGTGTATACTCAATAAAATGCACTCCACACCACAACACTGCAAGGTGTACGAATCATCTTACATGCCCTGCAAAGAGCTTAAACAGACTATAACCCGTCGGAATTAAGCCCGACTTAAGACCCTCGAAAATGACAATATTCCCTCGATTGTGCGTTTCTTGTGAGGTTTTCTTAAACAGCATGCTTGTATTAACTCGGAAACTGTAAAATTTGTCCGAGTATTTGAACCTGCTGACGTTTTGCGGAAGTCGCATAGAGGCAGTTCGAACGTTGAAACAAAGTTCTTAAAGTGAAACTGAAACGTCTTTTTAGGCATTTGGCACACCCGGTCGTTCGTTAGAGGACTGGCTTACGTTAAAATGCTCATTTTCCAACGCACACACGCAAATTTTGGCCAGATCGACCGAGATTTGAGAGAGATGTACGACCCGCGAGGTCCGAGGGGCCGTTTCAAACGAACGGGCTGGGCCCAATTTTCGCCTTGATTCCCAAAAAATATTTTCTGTAGGTCGAGGGTGTTTTTTGAAAGGCATGCCTAGTCTTGCAACCAGGGTTAGAGTTGGACAGACTTTGGCAAAATCGCCCGGGCCGACGTCGGTTTTGGACAAATCGGCACGGATGTGGCCCGGATCGGTGGCAAAACAACTGGGGACTGTCGTCGGAATCCGAGATATCGAACCTCGCCGATACGTGGTGGGGGTGGGGGAGGTTATATAGGAACGGCAACATCGATCTCTGTATCGTTCCAACTTTAGTATATGTACTGCCGATGCTTGTCTATTTCCCCGTTCTGCGCCTTTGAACAATGGAAAATTACCTTAAGCGAAGTTAACACAATTTTACTATAACACTGAGTTGGTAGGTTTTGCATGAGTAAACTCGTTATGAGAGGGCATGAAAATGAACACACGTATGAAAAGGATTTACGCCTAGCGACGGAAGTTAACTTTAAGAGGTATGACAAATATTGATTTCGTCTCTATTTCAGTCATAGTTTAAGTAATTTTGTTTTACCCTTTTTGGCATGAAACTATGTCTTTTTTAAATTTAGTTGCGCAAAATTGACGAATAATCTAACGTACAGAATAAAATAGTAACCTTCAACAGTTCTCTGCACGCTCTGTTCCGAAGTATATATAGTTGAAGCTATCTTTGCAAAATTAATTCCTTAATTAGGATACCCTGGAAAGTGATTCTCGTTTCTGCGACTGTATAGTCACTTGTTTATAAATAGGAAAGTTGTCATTTATTGTAAAACAGAATCCGACTATTATCGGGTATTAATATAAAGAATTAACAGCATTGCGCTCGACAGATCTAAAAGTCACTTGAAATTAAAAGAACAGGTATTCATAACCAGGCATATGATACTAAAAAGGCATCATTGTCGAGCCCGCAGAAAGAAGATTCTGGGTGGACCCCAGACAATATAATTTTGACCAGTTTTGACCTTTGACCACTAAGACACTGCGTCTCATCAATATTAACATTTGCGCAGGGTTATTTTAAATGAGGCTGGACAAACATAATCTTGACCTATTTTAACATTTGACCTTTAAATTTTACCACACCTTTAAAAGATCAATTAGATTCGTCCGAGTGACACTCCGTCTCATAAAGGTAAACAGTTGTGCCAAGTTATTTTAGAAGCCATCCATCCATGGTGAAGTTAGAGCCCGGACATACATAATATTGACCTATTTTGACATTTGATATCTATGTCTGATCACACCTGTTATGGTATAAATTTGATTTTTCCGCGCCACACTCCGTCTCATTTGTGCCAAGTTATTTTAAAATCCGTCTTTTCATGGTGAAGTTAGAGTCCGGACAAATTTTGACCAAATTTGACCTTTGACCTCTTAGTTTGACCACACCTTTTGAGGTATCAAAATGATTCTTCCGCGCGACACTCCGTCTCACCAATGTTAACATCTGTGCCAAGTTGATTTTAAATATGTTAACCCATTACATGTATGAAGTAACGGCCCGTACAAGCCAAATCCGGACATACGGACGGACGCATGCACGGATGGACACACGCACGCACGGACGTACGCACGGACGGGCGCACATACACCGAACAAAAAAGGGACGGCTTTGTCGAGTTTACTGCAAGCGGGCTCGACAAAAATGATTATATCTTAGAAGATAGGTATACATATTATTAATTCAGTGAAGTAATCACAGCGGTATGTCAATGACATGTCAGTAATTGTCAAACTGAGATACATGTTTATTTATAAATTTTGTATATCTATAGAAATAGATCTATGGCTGAAATATTTTTACGAAGAAGTTGGATATGTGTTTGTCAGAACAAACGTATGAATAGAATCTAAAGAGTTTTACAAAAAAGTTTTTATCAGTAAAAAGATGGTCCTAGCTCGGATAAAACTTAATTTTACCTAATAATTTACCATAGGTGACCATTTGAAGAAATGTGATACTATCTAAGGTCTCTCCATATGAAGTGTCGTCAAATACTGTTCTGTAGTTTCAGAGATTTCATTTATAAAGAAATTGTTAACTGAAGAAAAGAGGCTTGAAACACATTTGAGACCTCGTTTGGTTTTCGGACCGATAGAGCTAAAACCTGTTATTACGCTGACTAAAGAACTTGACATTAATTATATCAATATTGTTCAAAGCAGTATTCTAATGCAACTTTTTTTGGAACAAGCATTTTGATAAGGAAATCGGTCTAAATTTGCGGTAAATCAATCTACGATATGATGTCGGAAAGCCTAATCAATATTCAGAACTTCATAATGACGTCAAAGAGCTGTATGAATGGAGTGTTTGCAAAGTACCAAAATTGATTAGATTGCATTAGAATAGGGATAACCGCACTGTACTTGAAGATTTGCGGACGTATATCGGTAGTTTAAATGTCGCAAATATCTGTTTTACATGTTTTAACTCGTCATATGTGTATATATATGGAATATACATTAAAAGCTTTGATAGTACGTTTGTATCCTTGCGCCATTGATAAATCTGGCCTATTTTTCGTTCAGGAGATACTTCGGAAGGAGTATTCGGAACACAAAAAACGTGATTTCTGAAAACCGGTTATTATGTTGTTCGTACCTAACAACAAATATCTACATTTTCTTTGCTCTTATTCAATTCTGTAGGGGCGACCTTTGATGCTTTGGGTCGATGCTTTTCTCGTGGGTTCTGTCAAGGGTATTTTTATGTGATAAATATAAATAAAGTATGAAATAGCTGCACAGCTGTGAAAAAATCGTCTTACACTGAAATACGGCTATATGTGTCAAACGGTGTGACATGTATGACATCGTGACGAGTGATCACGCGTTTGAGTTGGATCGTAAGTTTCACTCGGCTAAACTTCTCAGCCGGTAAACAAGCATTCTTTCGAGTTGACATGAATATCTATCAACTGACTTAACTATGTCGACTGTGTAGGGCATGTTTCCAGGTGTTAAACAAAAACACTCACAGTGGATCGTTTGTAAATCACTGTACATGTAACATTAAGAGTCCAGGTTCGCCTGGTGACCTTGTTAGTTATGCAAACGTGTTTGAAATCTAAGTCTGTGATACTCTCGATTAACTCAAAGACGTATAAGGGTTTCTTTCCGTGGTGTAAATCGGGAAAAGCCGGATGTTTTAACTGACTGCATCGAAAAATCGTTGTTAGTACATACATTAGCCCTGAAGTGCTGGTTAAAATAGAGTGGTTGTATCACTTTGAAACACTTTTGAGCGTTTATCCAAGATGAAAAGATTAATATATCCAGCGATATCTGCCACACTTAAAGTAGAGACTATGACTGTAATCATCGAAAAAACAAGCTATTTCTTTCTCTGGTGAAACTCGGGAAAAGCCAGATGTTGTACCTGACTGCCTCGAAAAATCGTTGTAGGTACATAAACCAGAGCTGAAGTGCTGGTTAAAAAAAGTAGCAGTATCACTTTAAAACACTTTTGAGCGTATGCCAAAATATGAAAAGATTGAATTATAAGTGTAATACATTATTATAATTATCATTTTAATATTATTTTAATAATAATAATAAAAGCGAGCGAGTTTCGCATTTTTCCAGATACATGTACAATCCTGAAAGGACACACATTTTTGCTGCGAAAATACTGTTAATGTGATTCCTTTTTCATATGATACAGCTTTTGACAAGAATATGTCAATATCATTTAAATCAGATCCATGCCATTCCAATACTTTTCACTTCAGGGTCTGACAACGAGCCGTAGGAGGTCACCTTCAGTGACCCCTGGTTTTCGCTTGTCGTTATCTTTGAATAATTTAGTTAACCATTCCAATCACTCCTTACTAACCGCATTCGTCAGCATTCACTACTACTTAATCGTAACACTCGCAAATTATCCGGTTGACGTTTATTTTCACGATTGTGCAAGTAACGCTTTGATTGACTGATTGGAAATTCAGCTGAAGAATATGTACAATGGCTCGTTGTCATATCCTACAGAAACAAGTATTGGAATTGCATGGATATGATTATAATGAGATTGTGAATATGTTATTCGTCGTTGAAGACTTGATGCCAATAAACTGATTTTCGGCTGTGTGTTTTGTCGGTAATCAAATGTTCGCATTTAATATATGTATAGCGGGACAATGGGCGTGAAACGGAAAATCTGGTTCCAGTGCCATCAACAATTTCCAGTTCGGAGAGGATTTGTTATATGATATCCTTTCAGCAAGATGACGTCACGCCACCTTTTTTAAAAAAATTAAAACAAATCATTTGGGACACTTTTAACATATTCACCTTTCGGTGCGGGAGGCCGCGGGTTCGATCAAAGTCACTGTTTGTTTGTTTTAAGGAATTTTACGTCTCTTTAACAGTATTTCAGTCATATTGCGACGCCCAGCTCAGTACAGGCGGAGGAAGAGCCCGGGGGACCTCTCTACACTTTTCAGGTGCAGAACACGTCCTAGTAGAAAAATCCGACCTACCAGAAGCCAGCTGGAAGGCTTCCTCATTTGAAAATCTTAAATGCCCTGACCGGGTTTCAAGCCCACAGCGGTGAGGACTGAGAGATTGCAGATCCATAAAGGGACACTACTACAGAAAAAAAATCGAACCGGACCTAAATTCAACAGATTTATTCCCTGTGTAATACTTTTAAAATTTAGTTGTCGTAAGTAAGGCAGGAGTAATGTTATCGTCCTGAAACAACATTAATTCAAAAATTTAAGTCCTTATAGGGGGATAAATGTAGCAAAAAAAGCATTGAACCGGACTTAATTTCAATAGAATATTTTCATGTATAATAAAAAGCCTACTTTTGAAATTTGATTGTTGTACGCCAGTCAGAAGTAAAGTAATTGTCCGTAAACGATATCTATTCAATAATCTTTTACGATATCTATTCAATAATCTAAGTCCATGAATGGGGGAATATTACAGAAAGGTCAATGGGCTTCTTCCCTATGTGATAAAAAACACATATGAAGTTTGGTCATCATACCTTAATGAGTACTAAAGTTATCGTACGGAAACGACAGTTTGTCAATAGTCTAAGAGTATAAAGGAGCATAACGGTACATACGAAGCCTAAATCAAAGTCAATAGGCTTCTTCTCTGTATGATAAAAATACAATCATGAAATATGGTTGACATTGGTCAAGGAAACCTGAAAGTTTCAAAGTTTATTCAGTAAATAGTGCATGAGTCCCACATGATGTGGGCAACATTAGCATACAACATATGACAGAAACAATTTATGTTATCACGTAAACACAAAAGAGACGGTTGTCCTAAAGTGGAGAAAAAGGTTACTACATAGGATTTCAATAGTTTCAAAATTTCACCATCAGAACGCATATATCAGATAACTTAAGATATCGCTCGGAATCGCCTTTGAGCCCTCCGCCCGCATTGTTTGCAAATATGACAATATCATCAGCATAAAAGTATTTCTTCTCCCGGCTCACTTTCACTAAATTAAGGAGTAAGTACTGTTAAACAAAAAAAGAAAAATCTATCGCACGTTTATCAGATAAAATGTTTGGGTCTCTAACACAGACTATATTAACATATTTAAATATATTAGCAATAACAAAAATCCACTATACCAAAACAAGTTCTCCGGATAAAAGTAAATTTGCCTTCTCTATCATGATCTGGCTCTGAGATTATATATACTACTCAAAATTTGCTAAGGATCACTTTTTTGTGTGTGTGTTTTTGTTTGTTTTGTTTTGTGTGGACTTCACGGACAGACGGGCTAGGGTTTGGAGAAGTCCAAATGAACGCTTAGCTCCAGC
>JAULCC010542808.1:0-10666 GCA_032358795.1 Nuttallia obscurata
TAAGAGGATTTAAGCATAAAAACCTTTCGAAGGGTGGGACATTTTATTGCTAGAAAGATTGAAAATCTCTTGAAATCATTAGACTGTGTAGGGTTATATTGCGACGTACCTTTACTATGACGTTCGAGGTTACTTTTCCAAGCTTGCCGGAGATGACGAAGTAGCTACGCTTTATAAAATCTTCAGCAGTATAAGTGTTATGTCACTTTAAATTTCCACTTCTCGGAACACATGTATGAGCAAGAGAAGGATGCTCTGAGTAAAAACTTGATGACTTAGATGACTATAACAAAGGTAAAACGATAATCGTTAAACGCATATAACTTGTTTAACATCTAGTTGTGATATATTAAATGACACATTCGAATTTGAATATAACAGGCGTTTGTCTTATGCATTCCCAATTGAAAATCTTCCGAAAACTGATAGGTACTAACGAGTAAAGGCAATTACAACAATAACGTATTGTATGATGTACTGACGTGCTGTTATGAGCATGACACGGTAGTCCACGAATAATAGGAAATGCTTGAGCTATTTCCCGGGCATGTATAGTACTGTGTACTCAACTACTTTCATAGATGTTACACGTTTTCTTTAAGTCTACATCTTTGCATTGATTATGTTCTATGTGTTTCTAACTTGGAGCCACATACTCAAATAGGAAGGTCGTGTCTGCCAGACTGTTCATCTAGTCGTAATTTGAGAGTCTTATGGATGTAGTCTTTCCTTGATATCGTCTATCTCCTGTCATTTGCAGATATCTTGTAATGTTATTGAGATCCAAAAACTTGGAGGTTTTATGTCAAATATTGAACTTCGATGAGCAATATTAATGTGGCATTCAACATTTTCAACAACGTATATGAAGGGATTAATGTACACATTGTTTATCTTAAGGATCAAATACACTCTAAGTTTCCTGTATAAACTTTCGTGTAATTCCCATTCTTAATTTTCAACGTGCAATGTCGCTTTGCAAATCGTGCAAACCGGTTTTAAAACGATGTCTTAAGGTGATAAGAGTTTCTAAACTCAAATAAATATGCTTAAATAGGCATGTCATATGTAAGTATTGTTCACATGTGATCATTGCTGGTTTCGTTTCACTTCAAACCATGCTTGTTTGACTCATATTTGTGCGATAGCTACGTGTGCTTCGTTATTTAAACAAGAAAAAATATAAACTAAACTTCGAAATCAGATCGGCATGATATAAGATTATATGGCTGCAATTATATAACAAGCTTTGTTTTGAATTGCACTATTAAATGCATGTCTTCTATCTGTCTTTCGATAAGAAAGAGTTATTATTGTTTCAGATTTGTCGTTTAAATATACACCTCACAACTGAATGAACACTGGCAGGGACGTTGCGAATGTATTTTTCTTTTATAAATTCTTGTTTCCTGTACTTGATAAAATATATCTCTGTCCTCTGAGACAAGTTTCAGACTAAGTACTTTGACTGCGGCCAGTAAGTTTGTTATTGTTTAAACAAAACATCATGTGGTGATATTTGATATTATTCCGTGCATAATTGACGAGAGAAAAACATTTTAGCTTCACTTTCTTAGAAGTGCACTTACCAAACATGGAAGTATCAAAATGTTTGTCAAAACGCTGAAACCTTTGTCAAGCCAAATTATCAATATGATTCATTAAGTTATCTTTCTAATGTAGAAAACCGCCTGTGGTCCAAATTACAGCCGGAATTTTCCCAGACGTGCTTTTCCACTTATTCCTGTGGTCATATAATATGTATAAAGTTTCTGAAATATTCATATTGATTTCATTGCGTTTGTTAGTAGGCCCAGTGCTGATACTGCCTTGACCAGCCATATTAAGTTACTAGGAAATACTATGGAAAATATATCGGGTAGAAAAAAGTTTGGACAAAAGACATTATATCTAGCAAGAAACCCTTATCCTGCTGAAAAAACTGTTGTTCGTTTAAACTGTCATCTGCCTAGATACAACAAAATATCTGATTTGGCTAACATTTAGAGAAATAATTGGCAGATTGTCAAACAGCTTGGAATCGGATTAGACGTCGAGTTACCCGGTGTCTTATCTGACTCCAAGCTGTTTGCCTATTTTATCACGGTCGTGCCTAGCAGACTAAGGGTTAATTGTTTTACATATACGAGGGCAATTCTGAAAAAAAGGACAATACCTTCATCTTGTAGAATTCGCACACGCAAGAATCTCGTGCCTAAAGCGGATTATTCAGGAATAAAGTTTTTTTAACAGTTCAAAATGTTTGAAACTATCGTACGATTTTGAAGATATATAATTTTGTATTAGATGTAGTTATATACACTTATCAAAACAAAAATAGCTGAGAAAAGTGAACCCAAATCTTAAAACAGGGCAAAAATTAGGCTGTTCTATAGGAAAAACTGCAAGGTAGATTCTTACGTCATACGGAATGACTGCAGTGTCACAGAAAACTGTTTACAGGTGGATACGTGAATTTAAAAATGGCATAGCTGTTCTTAAAACGCAGCTCGTCCTGGCAGGCCTTAAACAGCAGTTACGTCAAAGAACATGACTGCAGCTAGATGTCTGATTGGTGAAGGCCCAAGTGCTTTATTCGATATGTATTTGCTCCCAGTCAGCATCCTTTTCAGACTGGGGAAGAGGAAAAAGGTCACAATGGCTTAAATTGTGTGAATAAGGTGGATGCTTTATTTGTATTACTTTTTCATCGCGCAGAAGTTTTGACAATGGCACTTTAGCAGCGTTGTCGTGTATCAGTTTTAGGACGCGAAGACCAGTATAAGGACGCAAGTTTTTGTACATTCGTTAAACAGCTTTCAATACTTTGTGCCTATTAAACTTTCCAGTGACATACTTTCTAGATTGCGTAAGAATTTGTACAACAGTACCATCTAAGATAAACAATATCGAATATAAGACCTTCTTGACACTTTTCGTTCTTTTGGCTATTTCTTAAGACCATACTAAGGGAAGACTACTCGTCTGCGTTCACCTCTTGAATTTCTCGGCTACGAAAACTTTCGGTGATACTATTTATAGTAACAAAATAAAACTATTTTTAGTAACAAATAAGAATTTTCAATGACTATGACGTAATACTATGGGTATTTCTATGAATTTTACCGCACAAACTAACAAACAATTTGTTTTTCATTATAAACCGATTAAATTATTTACATGTTTTAGGGTTTCGTGAGAAAATGAGCAATGCCGCTCACATTTTCCTCAAACATTGCAAGCTTGTTAACCTGAGATGTACTGAAATCGTTAGCGTTTTGGCTACTTACTCTTTTGCATGTTAATGTAAACACAGTTAAAGAGCTGGCAATAAATTGAGTGGATATCTGTTTGTAATTAAAATATAAAACTGTTGCCAAGTCAACAGTCTACAATAAGGCACTGGGTGTTATGTTTTAGATAGAAAGTTACGTTTTGGTAAAGTAGTTATCCATATAAGTTTGTTTACGCTTGACTTTTTTACATGTATCTATAAGAATTGGTAACATGTACAGCTTTATTGAAGTTCAGCTAAATATGCATGCACTGAACGACATGAGCATATTTCTATTTTTTATGATAAAAACTTATTTCGCTCATTGACAGAATCTTCAACTGTTTCTGCAACATTAATAGTGAATAATAAATAAGAATTGGTAAATTGTACAGCTTTATTGAAAGTCCGTTAAATATGCATGCACTTAACTACATATTAAGCATATTTCGATATTTTATGATAAATACTTATTTCCTTCATTGATAGAATCTTCAACTGTTTCTGCAACATTGATAGTGAATAATAAATAAGAATTGGTAAATTGTACAGCTTTATTGAAGGTCCGTTAAATATGCATGCACTGAACTACATATTAAGCATATGTCGATTTTTTATGAAAAAACCATATTTCCCTCAATGACAGAATCTTCAACTGTTTCTGCAACATTGAATGTCAAATGTTGATGACTGTAAAAGAATATTCAACATTTTTTTTAACCAATTAAACATTAAAAAGACGTATAATCCAGAAATTGTACAATGTAACGAATCCAGCGAAGAGTAGGAGACAAAAACATGTCCACATTGTGTTGTATTAATTGTTGTGTCATACTTTTTTCATTTATTTGTTTAACTACATTAGAGTAATATTTGTTTTATGTTTTAAATTGTGTATCTTTCTCCGGCAATAAAAAATGCACTTTGAAATAAACTTCTTTCGCCCGATGCTACCCACGGGGACTGGAGTAGCTTCACAGTTCTGGCAAACTTTCATTCCAACTGCCTCTCGCCATAATTGTGGAATATACTCTGATGTTTCCTGTCATGGCAATGTTCTATCGGACGTATAGTAGCATACCGTGTCACAAATCATCGCAGGCTACTGATTACTCTAAAGAACAAAAGGACATTTCAGGCTTAACAGGAGTTTAACTGGATATACTTTATCTCAGCAAATTGTCTGCCATTGAACACAGGATATAAGGGTGGAAATATAATTGTAAAGGTTATGTAACATTATCATTCAGTCTTGCACAGCTGTCGAGAAAATACTGATTGAACATACTGAAGCACGAGCCTATTTTGCTTAAGATTTATAACACTTTAAGATAATGTTCTTGCCGACTGTATTCACTTATTAATGTCGCTCTTAGTCTGAGTATCCAAGAAATGTGTTGTGGTTTTGTTCAGAGAAAGAAGACTTCATTTTCTGGTTGCAGTTTGCCGCAAGCATTTGGTTTCACATTGTCTTGGTACGAGCAATATTGGGAGATCTGTTAACGGTAGACAATAAATGACTAATTAAGGACAAAATACTTTTGTATGTGGTTACACCAGCAATATGACATGTTGAAAATATGGCAAAGGTGAAAGGGGTGGAATGAACCAAATTTTAGCGTCCTTACCTTCAAGAGTAATTTTGCTACAATCATTACTGCATCATAAATATGCCAATTAAAACATCATCTACGTTTATGCTGGCCTATTACGACAGTTGACACAACTTTTAAAAAATAATTTGTGGAAGAGTATTCCATACGAATTAAATTTAGTTTGCTTTCTAGTTCTTTCAACGTTTCTCTATACCTAAATAATAGTTGTTGTTTTAAAGAAGCGGTATTTTAAGCTAATGATGAAATGCACATTTCTTTTGTAAACGATATAAAGCCTAATTAACTGTCATAAAATACAAGACTAGAGTATGTATATATATAATATATATATTTATAATGATTTTGCTGCTGGAACATCTTTTAAAATGAAATTTAAGCTTTTCATTTCATTTTCATTTTTTTCCATTAATTAACAATATATTTTATGAATAATTTGTTTGAAATAACGAGAATCGCCTTGCGTTTATAAATTTATTTCGCAATCAACTGGGGTCCATGTTCAAATTTTAAAATTAAAATAAAAATTATTTCATAAAATAGATTCAAATTAATATTCAACTCTAGTTCATTGAGCATATACATGTTTATAGTCACAAGAACATGTTATATATCAGATGTATAAACTAATAGAAGCAATTTAATTAATATATGTTTATCAAGAAAGTTCACTGTGGGTGAACGGTATTATTTGTTGCTTTGAAGATACAAATAAAGTCAAAACGTGTTAAAATTGTATTAGTTTGTGTCTGTGTCTGTGTCTGTGAACACATGCAATATACCATGTGCATCCACAATTTGTAGTTGACAGATCAATGCGTTTATTTCTGATTTTCTTTGGTATTGTTTACATAAATACATTTTTCAACGTTCTCCATTTACACCAAAATATCATAGATGCGTCTCGTGGTGTGATTTAATCAATATGTAGTATTAATAGTGTACCACAAAACGTGTAATTGTATCCACGTTTGTGAATATTATGTGTGAATGTCAAACACAATTCCCGTTTGTTTCGGCAGCGTTCAAATGTCAACAATGATGCACTAATATAAACTCGAATTTAGTTTATTTTTGTGTTGTTTTGTTTTTCATTTATGTAGCGTTGAACATTTAAAAGACCCAAAGCTGTCATATACAAATCGTTTCACTTGCAAACCATACGCAAATAATTGCGACTTTGAACTTAATTATGGCTTTAGTTAAACGGAAACAGTTTACATGATTCCATACAATAAACATATTGAATGTATTGATGAAATAGCCATTTGGTAAATCCGGAAACCAAATTTGGACATGAACTTGATCAAATTAAAAAGGTCTTTCATATACAGTTGTGTATGAGTCAATATATTTAAAAAGGTATGTATTTGCAGGACATCACACAACATATTCCTACGCTGGTTTATATATTTTTTTGTATTCAAATTGGAATCAAAAGAGTAAAAAATGACATGGCTTTTGGTTCCAGTTAAGTATGTTAATGTCGATTAGTGTATACATTTTCACATTATGTTTCATCGTAAAATGTAAAAATAACATAATCAAATATACCCGCCTTCGTCACTTAAGATAGAACAAACACATTAAAATTGTATGAAACAAACAAAACAGAAGATATATTGAATACACACCAGAGACAGCTCTGAAGTTTGGCTCCTCCGATGAAACTAATTAACAGGAAAAAATAGCTAGTTCAAAAGAAAAAGAACAAGTGTTACTATGTCAGAGTGTCATTCATTACAACGTAATACTGATAGAACCACCTGAAACTGAGACATTGATGTCTTCGCCATCACACATAAAATACAAACAGAGAAAAAGTGATTGCTTCAAGAGCCTTTTTTCGTTAACTTATTTTTGTGAACTAATGCATTTTATCAGCATGACACGGTACCGGCTGGCAGGAATCAAGTTAAATATGAGGAGTAAAAAGATATAAAGCTTGTTTTTGATATTTAACTATCATATCACAGACTAGCATATTTGTAAGTAGTTAAAATGCGTTTTGTATTGTGACATGTGCATTTACATCAACTAATTTCGTTATATACATGTACATAGCCTCATACTTTCATTATTGTAGTCATATTACACTCGGCCAAATGGGCTTACATGTTTAAGCCATTATTTATATTTTTCGATTTATATATATATTATATCATATTATATAATACATATTATTTCCGATAAGAGGCCAAATTAAAGTTTTTATGTTGAAAGAACTGTAAAACATGACCCAACTATATACTCAAACGATTGGATTCAAAAGGTCCAATGTGAGGGTTCATTAGAAGCCGAACTACATGCAAAATCAAATAAAACGAAAAATTAAATAAACGTAATAATCCTTATGTATATGAATATTAACCGGTCTTAAGAAGAGGGCTGGGACATTTCGACTTTTTTCTGTGATTGAACTTGTTTTGAACTCTAGGACAAAAAAATAAAGACCATATAAAAGGATAAAAATGGGGTTACACCGTATGATTTAATCAGGACATACAATCAACAAACAAACATGTATGAATTGATTGGTCATGTCAAATCAACATTATATGATAAGGAGAACACAGAAAAATGTCAAATTCAACTCTCATTTCTATTGTGGTCCTTATTATATTGTATTGTATGATATATAAATACATTTTATAATTATCACAGTATGTAGATAAGAAAAAAGACATATATAAATATGTCCTTAAGAATGCTTTAATCACAATTTAGATGAAATACTTTATATACTTATTAAGAAAATATTGCATGAATGCATAACATTCTGTAAAATTGATTTAGCTCTCACATGGTACCTAAATATTTACTCATTGACGGGGAATTTACTTTAGTATCCAAATATGGACTTGTTTACTATGAAAAAGAAAACAGGGGATGCAGTGCGGGATAAAGGTTTGACGTTGAAGGCGTGTTCTGTCTGATCTATGTATTACACTTCGCTTCGCTCCCTTCGGTCGCTCGTTACGATATAAATTATATTAAAGTTTCAATACATAAACTATATGTCATATATATAACTTAAATTAGTTTATCTTACGATGATTTACAAATATTGTCTTATGAATTTTTTCCAAACTATCACTTTATTATGTATCCTTATACCAAAGAACAAGTCGTAATGCTAACCCGAATTCTTGAGCGCAAGGAGGAAAAAGCATAAATTCAATTTTAAAGTATTTTGTTCGATTCGACCGGAGATCTAACCGTGGCCTTCCTCACGTTTACCACTAAGCTAACACGGACACCTTGGAGAAGTTCTGTTTTTATCATATAAGTTAGAGAGAGCTAATGGTCCTTTACACAGATCGGACAATGTCGGCCGATGTCGTCGATCTCCTTGGTAGTTCGTAATAGCTCTTCATTTTCCGTAGTCGATCGATAGATATATATTTTTTCCACAAATTGTGTTATAAACAATTGCTGATCAAACTTTATTTCAAAAGTTTAATGTTATATATGAATACAATAAAAATGATACCCCAAATAATAAAAACACAGAAAAAACACTCAATATGAACGCCATATGACGTCACGATGGGATTTCCCTTTACAATATGTCAACATGCGATTTCGTGGACATGATGTGTTTTGGAAGCCTACGATAATAAAAACTGCTACTATGTGTTACAAAAGTGTAGTCTCTGAATACAACTACATGTATTCAGACACAACTTTCTGCTGGACCGCCCGGTTAGCTCAAATGATAGAGCGCCGGCTTCCGGTGTGGGAGGCCGCGGGTTCGATCTCTGGCTGGGTAATCCCTAAGACTTTAAATTGGTAGAATTGGCTTCCCTCCTTGACGCTCAGGATTTAGGGTTAGCAATAAGACTGGTTTGTTGGTATCAGGATAAAGTGACTGTCTGGGGTTCAGCCCCCACGTGTCATTATATGCTTTCACAAGACCATTTGAGAACTTACAAAGAGACTTGGGGAGATTATTTATACCGTATGTAACGGAATCCAGACTGTCAGTTTATAAACCGTTTTGGCATGAACGCAAAACTTGGTGCAGTATGTATGAATTATGTTTTCTGGTGTAGTGATTTTGAATATTTGGGGCTTGTAGCATCTCTGGCAGTAAGTTTAGAGCACCTCGGTTAGCTAACCAGAATACCCACCCTGTAAGCTAGGGAGCACAGGTTTGATCCCAGTACCGGTTGCTGTCCTGTTCACTTTACTGCCATGATTTGAATAAGTTCAGAATCTTATTATATAGCATTCAAAACTAATGTAGCATAATGCATAACAAGTAAAAATAAATTGTATCTGCCCTGCACTCAGAAGTTTGCGGGCTCGTGCCATGAAAGGGGTCTTTCTCCCGACCTTCATAATCGAGCTGAAATAAATACAAATTTATCACATCAAAAGCTATTAAAACATTCTTTTAAGAATTCTACAAAAATCTGTGTAAAATGTTTGTTATTTTCAAACACCCACACTGTGTAACACATGTATGTCAAATTTGCAATAAAATCCTTTAAAATTCAAACTGGACAAAAATCTTTATTAAATTTTCATTGATGCTGCAACTTGCAGGCTCATCTTCAATTGTTTGTAACTTGCCTTTTTGAAATTGAGCTTTATATGAATCAAGTTAACACTCAAGAATGATATAACACTTATTCTGAGAATTAAAAATTGATGATATCGTTGCAAATGGTGTAAGGATACCCCTAAAATTTCTCATCCAAATTGTGAAACATGGGAAGGAAATAAAAATAAGCATTTATTTTTTTACTTTCATATTTTTTTGTTCATGATAAGTCTTAATCAAGAATAAAGCATCTAAAATAACATTTGAAAACTTTGCATTTAACTTCCTCTACCTTAAATAATGATCAAATTTGACAACACTTAGGAATATTAACAATTTCATTCAGATCTCCCATGACAGCTAAAAAGTACATTAAAGTCATTACAAACACACATAAATATATATTTACAGTGAATACGTCAACGTTTCCACATCTTCGTCTGGCAAAAAACAATAAACAGAGAGCAGACGTTAAAACATCGTTCTTGACAGTTTTTACACAGTTACAGAAAAAAGTAAAATAGAAAGTAAGAGCCATATGTTTGATGAATTGCGACAGAATGTACATGTACATGTATATACTTAATGGTGATTTCCTTAAAACTTATTATATATCTATATAGCTTTTACAACCCTCACCCCCTCCCCACTCCGAATAAAAAGTATTATAAAGACTATGAAAAAGATAGAAATGATATCGCGCCCTGATAAAGTTCAAAATATGACCAGAAAAAAAACACATTTTTTTAAGATTTAAGATTTCGTTCATCTTGACGACTTTTATTCCTCAACAAATACCATTTGAATTTGCGGGGTTTATCGAGTATGTCAGGAATGCATTTGAAATCTCGGCGCATGCAAATAGACCACGACTATTTATCAACATTGCTTTCTCACAATAGTTCCGGTTGTTTTAAAAAAGTTCCTTATACGTTTATGTATAGTTATACACACAACAGATTTATGGCACTTCTTAAATGCGACAAAGTTTTCTTGAAATCCCCTTACATTCAAATGGTTTGGCTTAAAAATCTGAGATTCTTCAAATGAATTTTCTGATATAGTTTGTTAACCTATCTAGAATAGTTTCCAACATTTAGTTTTTAGAAGGCAATATCATTTTAAGTGTGTTTATTTTGTGGGTAATGCTGTCTAAGTAATTTTGTTGCTGTGAATACTGGTTTGTTAGTAGTGTTTGTTTGTTTGTTTGATTTACGTCACTTTCTGCCA
>JAULCC010543030.1:0-18094 GCA_032358795.1 Nuttallia obscurata
AAAAACTAAAACTTTTGTCTTTGACGTGTTAACTGTCAATTTCCATTTTTTACAATATGATTCGTATATATTTAAAGAATTTTGTAGCTCTGCAGGTGTTTCAGAAATAATGACTGTATCATCCGCGTATAATAATATAAATAATTTCACAAATTCTATCATTCTATCATCTTTATCGTTTTTACTACATGCATTACCGTTTATGTGCTCTTTAGTCCATATATATGTATGTAGATCGTTAAGATACAATGAAAATAAAAGAGGTGATAAATTTTTACCCTGGCGTACTCCAATGCTACTCGTTAAATAGTTTGATTTATTACCTTTTACACTTACATATGTCTTTGCAATGCTGTACATACTTTTAAATATATGTAAAAACTGACCATTAATATTGTAATTTTGTAATTTTATCCATAACATTCTTCTACATACAGTATCGAATGTACTTTTCAAATCTATGAAGGCACAAAATAGTTTCTTTCGACTACTTTTCAGTAATTCAATAATATTTAAAACAAAAATATTATCTGCAGTTGAAAAACCTTTCCTGAGTCCAGCTTGGTATCTATTTATCAAGTCATTTTGTTCAACATATTTCTGCAGCCGAGTGTTTAGGATAGACGTAAATAACTTACCAAAGAGCTCAATAGTGTAATTGGGCGATAATTTGAGGGATCACATTTTTCGCCTTTATTTTTATAGATCGAATTTATAATTCCTACTGTCCAGTTTTCTGGGACTTGAACCTGTCTTAAAAACAATATTCAAAAGTTTAAGAAATACATGTTTAAAAAATGGAATGGATGTCCTAATGTGTTCATTTAGGATTTCGTCTTCTCCACAAGCGATATGACTGAAATACTGTTAAAGCGACGTTAAAATCCAGATGAACAAACAAACAAAAAAGAGATTTACATGTGTTAAGTAGTTAATTACATGTATATTTTACTAGGGAAATTAAACAATCCCATTAAAAATGTTCACATTTTACAAACGATATCATTAAATCTCATTTTAAAAGAATGATTATTATAAATCATAATCTAGATTGGTAAGTATTTATCACATCTTATATGGATAAGTATAAAATTGTTTTCATATTCATAAAAATATCGCGTGTTACACGGACAAGCAAACGTTTGTCACCGTTTATGTTAGAATCATTCTACGTATCGCCAGTATGCCTATAACTACGATATGCTTATTGCTGCGAGTGTCCAAATATTGTACATTAGCGTTGTACAGGCTTCGGTACGTTCAGCGTTTTGTCCGACTGTTTGGTCACTATAACGCAAGGTGGCCCTCAGTGGTATGCATTATGAATATTCGGATATGTTCTGTTTTACATTAGTGTTAATATCGATTACATCGGATTTTACTTACGTGTATCACATTTATGCAAGCGCTGTTATTATATAAAGTAAACCTTAGTTGTGTTGCAATATGTGTAAATGCACTTAATTGTTGGCATATAACAAAACAGTATTGTAGTAAACGGTACGTCGAAACAGCCAGCAATTACCAAGAATGTTAACGAGAAAAGCAGAAGTCTTAGGCAATCTATAAATATAGTGTATAGTCCTTTCATCAAGTTGTGTGAAAGGCATTGGGTTAAAGTTCTCTCTGATTGATAATTACGTCTACAGTAATACTCGACAGACGTATTAAACACAACTGGCAGGTGCAAAATATAGGTTCACTTAGTGATAATTTGTTTTACCGCATACCACCAATAAACACCTGCTACAAAAACTGGAAACTTGCACAAAAATGCTTGCATTTTTATAGTCTATCAAAATATTTAAGAGATTCATAACTATGGTTGTTACCTTCTACCTGTGTTGAAATCTATCTCCGACGAATTACCGTCAATATGAAATTTATGTAACTAATGTTTCACATAACTTAGATAATAAAGCTTTAAATTGTCTCATGTGTTGGTTGGCTCAAACAGAATAAAAAAACACTGTGAACAAGAAACGGTTAACCTGTAGAAGGTATTGTCTAATTTTCATATCCAAGAAAATTGGGGCATAAGAAAACTAACTTTATATCCTTTGCAAATACAAAACATTCTACCAGACAAACAGTCAACTATTTGTTTCACCAATTTAGGTCTGGCAAAACTAATTTGTTCTAAATACTCTTAAGATGTGTTTACCAGTACCTTAAACACAAATGAAATCAAATTGTACAGCAAATGAGTTTCGTGTTAATCCATCATACTATCATGTGCAGCATACTGTAGTTAAGCACATGCCAACGACCTTTTTGAGAGGTTTCACCATATGTAGATGCAAAGATGTTGTTTAGTCACATCGGTATCGAAATAAACAACAATAATTTTTAGTGTGTTAGAATAGAAACCAATTTTTTTCAAAGCGTGTTTTTCATTTACCATTTCTGTGATTTTCCCCGGCAGTATTTGTTTTGCAATAAACGATAATGATGTTTAAAAGGTTTATTAGCTTTCAAGAAGCCCTGTATGTTCCAGTAATGCAGTTTTCTTAAAATAGGTTTCTCTTCCCTGAACGATTCTCAAATTAGGTGCAATAGTAAACATGAGAAATTCTGTAATATTTACTCAAAACTATTTACAGGCCTAATGTTCTTGAGGTCACAAAACCCATTGATTTCTCAAAAGAGAAACATCTTTAACTTTATATCTTCTTTCCACATTCTTCTAGGATATATACGATACACTAGTGAGCGTCGACGAGGATATGACCGATCTTTCACCCGAATTTAAACAAATCGTCGGCGTTATATTTTCGTCAATGTAATCATAATACCTCGAATGGCTTGAAGAAACACTTTCGAGTCCGTTTCCTAGGTAGAACCGGTACTTTGTGTATACTGCATTCAAGAATGAGTTGCTGTGTGTGTTTTATTATTATTCTGTATCGACTGATATAAATGGCTACACTTTGACCAAAAAGGACGACGAGTCATGAAATGAAATTCAGTAAATTTAAAATCTAACGTAACATTTAATTCAACAATAATTGTTGTAAGTCTTCAAACAAAGTTTAAGACAATTAATGAATGTTTTTGTTTTCTTTGTTACCCTTATTTTAGTTTGAAATGATACGTATCTGATATCAGAAGTTTAAAATTAATAGTGTGTTACGCGTTTGGCAGCTTGACAGCGTAAAATCATCAGGCTCATAGGCATAGCGGCCTAATAGCATAAAGTCAGCAGACTAGCAAGCTGGCAGCCTGACAACGTGAAATCAGAAGCCCAACAGATGTGCAGCCTGGGAACGTGAAGTAAGTAGTCAAGTTGATTGGCAGCAGCCCAGCAGATTTGCATGTGACAACGAGAATTCAACCAACAGTACTTCTCTGGCATTTCATTGCTATAATCTATAGTGTCTTAAAAGTCGCAAAAAGGCTGGATGTCAATTTGATGATTGTGTTATTGTACATGTTGACATATGGTCCTTGAATAAACTATTTATTTGCCTGCCTGTCAATAAATAAAAACCCATTAAAGCGAGTGTGATATAAAAACCCATAAGAGTGGTGTGATATAAGCACCTATTAAAGCGGGAGAAATATAAAGACACATAAGAGCGGGTGTGATATAAAGACCAATCAGAGCGGGTGTGATATAAAGACCCATTAGAGCGTGTGTGATTTGTGATATAAAGACAAATTAGAGCGGGTGTGATATAAAGACCCATTAAAGTAGTGTGATATAAAGACCCATCAGAGCGGGTGTGATTTGTGCTATAAAGACCCATTAGAGCGGGTGTGATATAAAGACCCATTAGAGTATATAAAGATGCATACGAGTGGCTGTGATATAAAGACCCATCAGAGCGGGTATGATTTGTGATATAAAGACCCATTAGAGCGGGTGTGATATAAAGACTTATTAGAGTGGTGAGATATAAAGATCAATGAGAGCGGATGTGATATAAAGACCCATTAGAGTGTGTGTGATTTGTGATATAAAGACCCATTAGAGCGGGTGTGATATAAAGATCCATTTGAGTGGTGTGATATAAAGACCCATTAGAGTGGTGTGATATAAAAACCCATTAGAGCGGGTGTGATTTGCGATATAAAGACCCATTAGAGCGGTTGTGATATAAAGACCCATTAGAGTGGTGTGATATAAAGACCTAGTTAAGCGGGAGTAATATAAAGACACATACGAGTGGCTGTGATATAAAGACCCATCAGAGCGGGTATGATTTGTTATATAAAGACCCATTAAAGCAGATGTGATATAAAGACCCATTAAAGTGGTGTGATATAAAGACTAATGAGAGCGGATTTGATATAAAAGACCCATTAGAGTGGTGTGATATAAAGACCTATTAAAGCGGGTGTGATATAAAGACACATAAGACATGTGTTATATAAAGACCCATCAGAGCTGGTTTGATTTGTGATATAAAGACCCATTAGAATGATGTGATATAAAGACCTATTAAAGCGGGAGTAATTTAAAGACGCATACGAGTGGCTGTGATATAAAGACCCATCAGAGCGGGTATGATTTGTGTTATAAAGACCCATTAGAGCGGGTGAGATTCAAAGACCTATAAGAGCGCGCGCATAATGACGTATAATGGCCAATTAAAGCGGGTGTGATATAAAGACTAATTAAAGCGGATGTGATATAAAGACCCATCAGAGCGGGTGTGATATAAAGACCCATTAGAGCGGGTGTGATATAAAGACCTATTATAGCGGGTGTGATATGAAAACCCATTAGAGCGGGTGTGATATGAGGACCTATGAGCGCGGATGTGATATGAAAACCTATTAGGGCGAATGTTATATAAAGACCCATAAAAGCGGGTGTAACATATAGACCCATTAGAACGGATGTGATATAAAGACTCATTAGAGGGAGTGTGATATGAAAACCCATTAGAGGGAGTGTCACATTAAGACCAATTCTAGCGGATGTGATATAAAGGCCAATTAGAGCGAGTGTAATATAAAGACCCGTCAGAGCGGGTGCGATATAATGACCAATTAAAGCGGGTGTGATATAAGTCCCATTTGCCCGATGTGATATAAAGATGCACTAGAGTGGGTGTCATAAAATGGCCAATTAAAGCGGGTGAAATATAAAGACATTAAAGCGGGTATGATATAAAGACTCATTAGGCAGGTGTAATATACAGACCCATTAAAACGGATGTGATAAACAGACCCATTAGAGCGGGTGTCAAATATTGGCCAATTAAAACGAGTGTTATATAAATACTTATTAGAGCGGGTTCGATATAAAGGCCCGCTATAGCGGTCGTAGTATAATGACTAATTAAAGTGGGTGTCATATAAAGACTAATGTAAGCGGGTGTGATTTACAGACCCATTAATGCGCTTGTGATATAAAGACCCATTAAAGCGGGTGTGATATGAAAACCCGTTTAGACTAGATTGATATAAAGACACATTAGAGCGATTATGATACCAAACTATATAAAACTGAACTATGAAGCGATGTATTTTATGAAATTTGATATAAATAATGATCATAACAATAAACAAATTACTTACTGACTTATTTATCTGCAGATAAAACGTCCCTTATTATATGATACAAAATATCTGAAGTTTGATATAAATAATGATCATAACAATAAACAAATTACTTATGACTTACTTATCTTCAAGTAAAACGTCCTTTATTATATGATATACAATACATGATAGAGGAAATATACAAGACCTGCAATTGTTTGGCTTTTGTTATGAACGTGCTAAAGGATTTTGAAATTGCACCAATAATGATACAGTAAAGTATGCCTCGAGAAAAAGTGTTATCGCTGCAAATTATGCCTTAAAATGCATTCAATCATTCATTTTGTGTCTTGAGAGATAACCTTTATCAACGCCAGCCAAATACTGATTGAACTTATGCTCCAAAAATGATGTTTAAAACATTTCAGCCTGCAAATCATTCGCAGCCTTTCTCACTGTGAGATAGTAAAAATAGTCCTTAATAACGAATACTTCGGCACACATTGTTTCCCCACCCAAATTTTAAGTACATGTATGTGTTTTGTTTACAAATTTACTGAGCAAATATCAGTTTAATTCTTTATGTAGTATTGCGTATCTTGTAATTATGAAAAAAAAGTGTTGTTAATAGCAACAGTCAACCTTTATAACCATCGCATTAACCAGTTTGATGAAATATTTTATTGATCTGTCAACGAAACACATAGTCAGCTGACCCAGTGAAGAATGCTCCAATTGCCCGCAGAACATAGTCCGATTAACCAACATATCAACAAATCAAACGCACATGCAATACAGTTTTTGTTTCGTAAGAATGTTATAGCAATGGGTCAAACGTTTCATTTATCATTTTAATAATGTTCGAAATAACCGATTAATATATCTATTTTAATAAAGAATATGGTTGTAATTATATGGAATATATTTACCTTGTTTGCATACAAAATATTTAAATTTCTCAAATTTGTTTCAATACTTACCTCTTGGAATATTTGTGCAGGTAATGAGCGAAATAATTTGTTTTATTTGCAAAACAAATTCTAGAACTAATTGAAAATATTTTTAAAGACAGAAGCGTATTTTGCTTCTACATAAAGATACAGTAACTGTATTAGTTATTCGGAATATTAAAGTATACTGAACGTGATAGTCGTTGTATTTTAATAGTCTTCTATAGTTTGTAGCTGACCACAGTTTAGCTGAATTGACACAAAAGGACTGCGCTACGCTCATGATATAACGGTGTATCAACGCTCGTTAGAAGGGTAAATTAAATAAAATGAGAGGTATTTCTTTACAACTTGTAAAATATTTTAACAGCTCTTTAGCTAATAACGAATGAAGCTTGCAGAATCTTGACTTTACTCACGGCGACTGTTCAAAAAATATAGTTATGTAACCGATGCAACTGTTTATCGTGAAGGAATGTCCATTCAACATAAATATGAGTAAAACGTCTTATTTTTATGATAAATGTTAAGACATCATTTGAATAAAGCAGCAACAGCACTATCAACTGAATATTTTTGACAAAATTTCGAAAAGCCGGTCATGCAATTCCTTTTTTTGTTTATTTATTTGGAATTTAATGTCACTTTAACAGTATTTCAGTCATATCGCGACGTCCAGCTCATTACAGATGGAGAAGTCCCCGGGGGACCCTTGTGCACTATTTCAGGCACAAGGTGGAAACGGGTAGGACCACCGACCTTCCGCAAGCCAGCTGGGAGGCTTCCTCACTTGAAAAATCCGAAGTGCTCAGACCGGGATTCAAACCCACAGCGGTGGGGGCAGAGAGATTGCAAGTCAGTCACTATAACAACTCGGCCACGGAGGCCCCAATGCAATTCTATTAAACAAACTATGCTCCTTTATTAACAATATTGCAAAACTACATATGAAACTATTGATATCCTCTTTACCACTCTTAAGTACCATTTGGCATAGCGGTTGTGTAATCAAGGTCATCATGAATACAGTTATTTGTTGATTCAGCTCTGCTACTGTAGACCCCCTAAACACCCACGGCCTCACCGCATTTCTGTTGCCACTTAATTGGATCAAGGTTAAAATAAAAAAGATAGTGAACCCGGTACATTCGTTGATATAAATGCCAAATTGATATGTTTAGACACACTAATAGGTATAATGCATGGCAAAATGCAATAGTCCAGACATCTTATTCCAGCGATTTACGCAAACAATACTAGTAACAGTTTTTTATCACGCTACCCGTTTTCCGATACACTATCCTAGACAAAACAACATATTAAGTTATTTACCTTGAATGTCTATAGAATTATACTATTTTTTTGTGTTAATTGCATCGAAGGGTCATTAAAATTAAAATTAATTAGTGTTTTGGATTTATAAATAAAATTGTAAGAATTTCAGATAAAGTTCGTCGTTAAAAGGTTGCCTGCCTCATCTGAAGTTTAGACTTTTTCGAAAGTGTTACACTCTATTTGAATATTTCATGTATTTCCGATGTAAACAAAAATATCTCATTAGTAAAACATTTGCATTTAAAAAGGTAAAATAAACCCTTTCTGCTCAGTGCAGCCCGTTATATCTTCGAAGGACAATTTCCGGTGGTCTTCTTTTCGCCATTATTCATACGTAAGGTATCGCTCAGAACATACATGTTCACTCGATGGGTCTGATAAAGGTCAAACCGTATGTGGTTTGGACTTGAAAGGACTAAATGTTGGACAGTTAAAGAAAACAACCAAATTTCATCTAATAATAGCTGCACATTTCAGGTGGAAGTGAAAAAGACGGGTAAAGGCAGTCAGTTAGTTTTAATCAAAATGCCAATGCTTACGTATGACACGGTATCTTTAAGGACAATGTGAGAAATAATCGTTGGGAACAACAAACAGTTGTATTCTGATTCAGGTCAGTTAGGTCAGAATTTAATGTTGTTAGAACTTGTGGTCTAGCCCATTTGCTTTTATTTATATGAATGCAAATTGAAATAACATAATCATGTTATTATATCAACATGCATTTTTATGAGAAATAAAATATGTTTAAACTAAATGTTACATGTTCAAAACTCTCTTTACAACCGCGTCCTATAAACTGTATTGGCATTTATTATGCACTATCTCACTCATGAAAGAAGATTTCGAAATATGAACTTTTACTATTTAACAAATTGGTTGTAATAACATCTTAATTGTTTGTAGAAATTTCATGATTTGCTAATGCCAGCCAAGTTGTTTTGCATAAACCTGTAAACAAAGTGCGTGCACGTTTGACAACGCAGTTTGCAAATTGATCTAACATTTTTTATGACAAGATAATTCAACTAAATTCCACAAATTGGTCTAGACACATATTTCAGGATTACTTATGACATGAAAGCTTGCTTTTAAAACTGCTTTTAAATTCCCCATGATGTAAGTCATTTTTATTCAAATAATTCGATTTTACATAATGACTTATGATTGCTTCTTATTTCAGTAGTTCGAAGAATTTCAATGTGCATGTGTACGTTGGGGGATAGGGGGTCGTGTTTGTAGCAAAAAGTGTGTCTATGAGTTTATTATTTGTTTCCGTAACTCTACATTAAGACAACTATATATCTATCCATAAATGTTTTGACATCTAAGAAAATTGTGAGATCTTAAAAGTGTGTCGTCTAAGATGCTTGGAAATCTTAAAAGCAATAAGAGGGGAAGGACTCACGTTTTTGCAAGACCGAAGCTGTGGGCATATTCCAACTTTGTACATGTGAATAATCACAAAAGTCACTGTATCTACTCCAGTCTCGGTCACAGATGGTTTCTACGCTGTATCCATGTCACGATCAACATTTGCTTTTCTACATAACCCTTTTCTCGAAGGTATTTCTTCGCAAATAAGCCAAGGAACCTTCCTCTGTAGTTATAATAAAGCTGATTAATCTTTATAATATGGTTTCATTCTCATTTCTGTAATATGATTTTACAACCCAAAGAATCTAAACACAAAAACACGAAGGAATATTTAGAAACAGTATTATTTTCTGACAATATAATTATAGGAGTGTTGGAGTTACGTCACAAAATCAAAATGGCCGCTCAAAAGATCCGCCATTTTGTTGTACTTTAAAAAGTAATATCGAGCTTATTTGAAGTCTGTTTTTTTTCATTTTTGGGAACGACTTCAAGATATCTTGGATATAAGACGTACTTGTTTTTTGGGTTGCCTTTTCTTTTAAGTTATGATGTTAAATCACTGGCAGAAGCAGTTTCGTGTGATAGACGTCTTAATCTATTCTGACCAAATAAATTGCATTCTGTTTTCAATATCATTTACACGTTAAATTCGTTCCTACAAATTTGAACGGCTTGCCTTTGGTTTTCATATGACATACGCATTTTAAACTTTGTTTTATTTGTCTTCGTAAGGCATCTAACACATCATATCCAACTAAGTGTTTAATAGTTTAATATAACCAATCGCCATTAATGATTCTGTTACAAGTGTCAATTATGCAGTTTTGAAGTCTGTTTGATATGCTTATGATGTACATACGTGTTTTAAATGTATCATGAGTCAGTATTTTTTTTTGAAGTAAACATGTGTCGTCGCCCTTTTTTATCTGACTGATGTTGTCATCCAGTAGCTATGCAATTAAAGTGACGTGTTTTGAGTAATGAATGTGTAAAGATACAAACAAGTCTTACCATCACGATTCTAAATTACCTCCAACTAAAAGTGAACAGTATAAATCTATTTTAATTTAATGTTTGTCTTGAATATATAATTTTCTATCTATGTTGGCGTATCGAAAGCGAACACATTTTAGTGTTTTGGTGCATTTGCATCATAATTATGAAATGGAATTTGAAGTCTACTAGTATTTAGACAATTAAGACAACAATTTTGGCGTTCTGTTAAACTAATTCGTTCCTGAAAGTATTAAAAACGATGCATTTTCATCATATTTTCTATATTCTTTCACCTTTTATTTTTTGCACTTTTATCTAAATGAAATTTGTTTTCAAATAAATAATTTTAACTAATTTAATTTGAGTTAATGTCATTTCACAGTTGTTAAACCATTACCAATGATTTTAGATGATGCACACGAAAAATGTGTATACCGATATGAAATCGTGTGTTCCAATTTTAAGAGACCGTATATTTTCTGTTAAAGTAGTGCACTTCAATGTCACTCAAAATTTGGTTAGCCAATTGGTAAAGTATCTGGTTTTGATGAAGGAAGATGTGTGTTGATCCCTGGCCGAGTACAAACAACGGTATTCAAATTGTTAGTAATTTATTTCCCTCTTTGGCGCTTATGATTTTGGTTGTTAGCATTACGACTGATGCTTCTGTGTTAGGATAACTATTTTTGCTGTTGTTTTTTTTTTGGAATTTAACGTCGCTTTAACAGCATTTCAGTCATATCGCGACGTCCAGCTCACTACTGGTGGAGGAAGACCCCGGGGACCTCTGTACACTATTTCAGGCACAGAGTGCACCCGGGTAGAACCACCGACCTACAGCAAGCCAGCTGGAAAGCTTCCTCACTTGAAAATTCCGAAGTGCCTAGACCAGGATTCGAACCCACAGCAGTGAGGGGCTGAGAGATTGCAAGCCAACGACTCTAACCACTCGGCCACGGAGGCCCCCTTGGATAAATTAACTGACCGTCCAATGTGTATCAGGGCTAAACACTGGACACGTGTAAGAAACCATATGATTGCTTTTCTATGCTGATCGACAAAGTGTGGACGAAGATTGTTCAGATATCAGAAGTAGAAATGCGTTTGGACTTCAGTAGATTGTATATTTGCTATCAACATTTTTTTGACGTAACTTATTTATTCCTCCTTCAACAATGCATGCTGCCCTCATATAAACATAAATATATTTTAATGAATGTTCTTGGTTTTCATCATTAGCCACCATTTGTTTATTCGGAAACACTCGACTCCTCCTTCTTAAATATGGTGCCTTGTAGCTGTAGGTTATGAGATTTAACCCTTTTGATGTTATAGGTGAACAATTTACATTTCACAACTGATTCTAAATCATTAAATCTTTGCTTAAATGCCGGGTCTACATTGTTTCCAATATGTACTTTATTTATGAACCCTATATCTAACTTAGCTATGTATTAAGAAATTATTACTAGTAAATCATTTGTTTGATTTTCTTCATTGGTATAGTGTTTTGTTGGTAGGAGTCCTTATGCTACAATTAACCCTCTGTTTGTTTGTTTTTTGTCATATATTATAAACCAACGCCAATAAAAACTAAAACTATAACATTTCTGATAGAAAACGGCATAATTTATCAAAGCACGTGTGTTCTTACTCTAGCAGTGTATCTGTATATTCATTTCAAAGGTAACATGAGTTTGGATGAACTAGGACATACCAGACGTTATACCTGTCGGGAACTGAACAGTCCCTAAATTAACTCAGATAGTAATGTTTTGCTAGGTGGAATGCAACTGTGAGATGTTTTTGAGACAAAACCGTAGGCTGGCATGGATAAAAAAGCATAAAATAACCTCTGTTATAAATAACCTACCGAGCATATTGCAATAAACAGTCATTTTTGGCACCAGACTATTTCTGAAAAACAAAACTATGTTTGTGGTAGAAAAATTGAGACCGCAAGCTGTCTATGTAACACTGTTCAGAATTATCAGGCATAATAAAAGTATTGATAAAATGTACGGAACAAATATAACTTTCTGATGAGATAGTGCTATTCTCAGAAAGTAAGCAACTTGTTTATTGATACAGTGGATAGTTCACATGTACCACAAATCAGTTAAAGGTGTAGTGCCAGTTAAAAGTATAGAATATGCATGTGAGACTAGCTGATATCATTTATCTGCCTAAATCAATACAAATTGAAGTGTTCTGCTTTTTAGTTGGTGAACGTTTGTTTTTTGATTTCTTTATTTGACAAAACTTTTATTCCTCCTAATTTTATTGTGCTACCCCAATTAATTACGATCTGATTCAAATCGGACCGCCCGGTTAGCTCAAGGGGTAGAGCGTCCGCTTTCGGTGCGCGAGGCCGCGGGCTCGACCTCCGGCCGGGACATAGCAAAGACTTAAAAAATGGTAGTCATGGCTTCCCTCCTTGACGCTCAGGGTTAGCATAGCGACTGGTTTGTCGGTGTCAGGATAAAGTGACCGGCAGGGGTCCAGCCCTCACGTGTATTAGTGCTAAAGATCACAGTTCTCTACAGAAGAGTTCTGTGTTTCCGCTTCTCTCTCTCTGGGACTTCCATTTGCCCTAACTGGCAGCAAGTGACGTAAATCAAGCAATCTAACAAATCAAATCTTACTAAATCAAATAGATATGAGGCATGCACGAATCGATACCTTATCGTTGAAAATGTTCAGCTATCGGTATTAATAATTTCAAACGCAATGTATTTACAAAAGAGACATTTTATAATAACCTGATCAGCATTTATATCAAATGGAATGTAACACTTAAGAATATCCTAGATATGGGTATATTCGATGTGTATGTGTGGTAGAGAATAATTACAGAGTTTACAGAGTTAACCGCTTACATGATACAAATTCAATTCAAAATTACGGCGACAGCGTTAGACTACCATTTGCAGCCACGAACACAGAACTCACAATACACATACTCAGAACAGAATATTTCAAGCACGCCTATATACCCTAACTGCACACTGCATTCTGAATGAAATACACTGTCTTCTGAAAAGAAAGATCTGACGACGACCAATTACTGATCTATTCTTGGATGATATGCTTTCCGATTAAGATTTGTTTACCCTATCTATATATTAACCAAGCAGATAACGAGGTTCTGCCATATTAGCCTTTAGCCTGCTACGGGCGACCGTGATATAATTTGCAAACAGCTTGAATCAAGATTAGACGCTGAGTAAATTGGCGTCTAATCAGGATCCAAGCTGTTTGACACTCGGCCAATTGTTTCTTCTAATATTGGGCGATTCTGATGAATTCTAAAATCAAGGCAGACGACAGTTTAAGCAGACGACATTTCTTCAGCAGGCTAAAGGTTAAGGGTCACATGTATACATCCGGTCGTCGTAAGAATAGGAATACGCGATAGAGACAGTAGGACTCCGCTAAATAAAGTTGTAAGCAATTTCAAACTAGTGTAAGCTACAATCTGATTGGCTGGCTATAAGAATCTAGAAAACGAACGTCAATACGTTGTCCTCGGATCCTCAGCGCAACGTATATTGAGAATTTTTACTTTGTTTAATTGTTTGTTTATTCGGAATTTAACGGCGCTTTAACAGTATTTCAGTCATATCGCGACGTCCAGCTCATTACATGTGGAGAAAGACCCCGGGGGATCCCTGTGCACTATTTCAGGCACAGAATGCACCCGGGTAGAACCACGGACCTACCGCATGTACAATTTGTACCTAAGTTGGAATGCTGTACACTGATACCATTTCTAAGGTTTTTAACAACTACATACCAACGTACGTTCATACACTATATAATCGCATATGCTATACAGTATACAATATTAATTTGTTCGAGTCCGAATCTGAGTAGAATCAGTACTTGTGTCTGTAATTATCAAGAGAAAAGTCTATTTCAAGCTCGAACTCGCAACCTCCCGAGCGCAAGACAGTCACCGTTTATACTTCACTACTGCTCCTTGTAAAGCTTTGCTACATGTATATAGACCAAAACCAACAAAAGCTATGGAAACTATGTTAGAGACAAATGATGGAAATTTCGTTTTATTGATATGATTTGCAACCCTATTCATCGAAAACATGCATTGCAATGAATAGTAAGAAGACATAATGTCGCTGTATAGTCATGGGCGCTTTTATTCAAACGATATCCAGACAAAATTGACACTACGGACACTATTAACATAACAAATCGCCCGGCATTGCATTTCTATTTCATAACGTTTGACAGTACCACACAGTTGATGAACATAAGCGTCTCATTTGTATGAGAGACAGTAAATGGCGTTTTTGCAGCCGTTTATTTCAATTGTGTAGCATCTTCGTGGAGGCAAAGATTTTGATTTTTGTATTGTACTTTGCATTTAGACAGAATACTTCCTATAAGCAAAACCTATGTTTATTTGGATTGCTATATCAAATATGCCTTTTTGTTTAGACATGTGTTATATTTTAGCTTAAGCTATTGTTTGTGTTGAGATAATCCATATGTATGTTGTGCCTCCTTATTAACAATGCAGTGCGCTTCCTCCCGTAAAGTAGTACACATCCTCCTGGTACGCTTCGGTAGTCGTGCTCTCTTAGTGAGTGAGTGAGTCTGAGTTGTTTCGTGACATTTAGCCGTTAAAATTATATATAAAATAAATACTTATTAATGAACGTGAAAGAGCGATCATGGAAAGTCGACCATTTAAAATCAACAACTGTTTGTTTCTGCAGACCTCAGTAAGTCTATAACTAACAGATGTGTTAGACATATGATCAGATTAGTATCTCTCCAAATTTCTTACAGTGAAATTTTGTTTAAATATGTCTGAGGATCATAATCAATGTTTAAAAGGGCGTTATGAAATGAATTTTCTAAAATATAGTAGTGAAACTGACCAGTTCTACAATGCCTATCTCCAACTACATAAACATATTTATTTGCACATTTATGTGAGTTGTCATTTTCAAACTCTAGGTGGAATGTAGGTTTATTTGGCTCACCTGAATGCCTTAAAGTAATATTCGGTTTACTCTTGAACATGTTTCCACCATATTACCCACTTTTAACCATTGTTTAGTAGATATCTATGCAACAGATGCACGTTTGCGCAATACTTTTATACATAACTTGTTTTCTTCTCCTGGACCTTAAACGTTTCTCTAGCCACTTTTTACTAGATATTGGTATCATCAACGGTAATTAATGGTATACTGTTTCAAGTCAGTTATGTCTGTACACGCTTAATTACTGTCTAGCAACTCCTTTATGACGAATTTTCAATACCTTCGACACATACTTTTGATTTTTTTCGTCATTATCCGTGCGTATTTTATATAATCACAATATCACAATTATCTCTTTGAAGTTTTACCTAGCTGCTAAATTGTTAACTAACTTAGAGATCGTCAATGTTTCTTTACTTACACATCACAATGATTTGTGATTCTACCATTTAATTACAATCACGGTATCGTTTTACAAATACATTATCCAAAAATATATTTTATATTTGTTTCAGTTAAATTGTTTAACAGTAACCTCGTATTCTATACGTTTCCTACACGTTGCATGGGTAGCTAGCTGTATATAAGATATGTATAACATTTCTTGCAAGCGTCGGATAAAGAACCATGTGAGAGTTTCTTTGCAGAAATTTCAACATGCGTACAAAGAAAATAACAAACACATATGCGTACAAACAAAATAACAAACACATATAATTAAGATCTGACTTACAACTCAGTATAAAAGCAGAGACCTATTTTTTTCGAATATGTGTCTATGAAACATGTATACTTAAACTACAGTATATACAATTATTTTCTTAAACATTTTAAACATATTTTGTTGTTTCCATTTTTACTAATATTATTATAGAAAATTCGAGAAGCTTAGCTTATTGAATTCCTCTCCACTGTCATTTCTGCAGTGTTCACGTTTTTATCTGATTATTATGCTTCATATCTATTTGTAAAATCTTGACGAAGTAATCCAATATAAAACTTAATTGACCTATCAAATGTATTGTATAAACAGCTTTAGACATGATTCATAAATGAAGTAACTGTGACACTTAAAAACTTCGAGTTTCTTTTGTTGTTCTTCTTTGAAAGAAACGTATATATGCATGATGCATTTATAGTTATAATGCTTTGTTCACTTAGTCACGTAAAAGGTGTGTACAGATGTGTTTATATATTTTATTCTTCAAACTAATATAGCGTTTAAACAGTCCGTCAGTAAATGTTTCAAACACGTGACTGTTGTATTCGTCATTTAATTACATACATCATACACTATTTCAGGCACAAAGCGCAGCCGGGTAGAACCGACGACCTACCGCAAGCAAGCTGGAAGGCTTCCTCACTTTAAAACTTCGAAGTGCCCAGACCTGGATTCGAACCCACAGCGGCGAGGGGCTGAGAAGTTGCAAGTCATTGATTATAACCACTCGACTACGGAGGCGATGTATAACATACTATATCTTAGACACTGCGTACATCAACAGTTGGCACGGCATTCACTCAATGTAGTCTTCTTTAGTGGTAATTTTGTAACTGATGTATGAGTCAGTATACTTCGGATGAAAGAAACAATGTAGCCGTAATGAAGGGAATGTACTTCGTTATATACCATACAAATTTTCGAGACTCAAGACACTTGATCAGGTTTACGAGTAGCCTTATCTGAAAAAAAAATGTAACCTTTCAAAGGCAACTATGAACAATGACAAGACATTACAAAAATATACCCTGTTCGTATATATTGAACTAAACTTACATGCTGTGCTAATTACATGTAGGAAAACGGTCGAAGGTTACTACAGTGACCGTAATATTTGCGTCAAAACAAATGGTGTACTCTAATCGGATAAAGCAAGTTGTTTTTAAAACATAATATTCGCTCATGAAACGCGAACAGTGCAATAGAATATCCTATCGGTCTGGACTATTTTATTAGTTTACAGAGCGTCATTGCATGATACCAATCATATCCATGTGAGCCGATAGAATATGAAGTAACTGATCATTTGCAGAGTAGTTATGGGCATCTATAATCATTTGAACATTTGAAACAGACTGATATGTATCTTTTCTATTTGCATTGTCACTCTGGTTACTGTACTAGAAGTGTAATCAATCAAATAAACGAGCATTTTATTGGAGTCCGAACTGCTATTTTGAGATATTAAGTCCTATAGAGTTGACATAGCTTCTAGGATGTTTAAGACAAATTATTGTACCGTAACACTGGCCAATTCTGGTATGTACTTTCAATGTGCAAATTACATTTTCCGCCACGTTTATAAAATTAACCAAGCGACCATTCAGTTCTCGTCATAGAGCGTCGTCTAAAGTTTCCTTTTGTTTGAAATCGACCTTTACAAATACAATGTATATAAAGAAATGAAATGCCGTGCGTAATTTATTGGCACAAAATGATACAAAATGGACTAGAAACTCTACAAAGGTTTCAAGAGTTCTTCTGAAAAAACGACAACATATTTTTTATTCGTTTTATGAAACAATTACATTGGTAAAAGCTAACTGTAAGTCATTTCAATATGATAAACGTATGAGATGGGAACATGACAGTATTTGTATTGATATGACATGAACATCTGCAGCTCATTGTTATCACATTGAACAATTTGGACGGACATGATTATGATAAAACGTATATGATTGTATGTTATGATAAAGAAAACTGCGACAGTGATCAAACATGGAGTATTTATACCAATGAATGTGATGTGATATTACATTAGTGAGTGAGTGAGTGAAATTGGGTTTTACGGCACGTCAGCACACAAAGGCTATATTGCGCCGAAAAAATATAGTTATGAAAATGCAAAAAACATTATACTAATAAATATCAGAAACCATGATCATGTAGTATCTCGATCAACGAGTATTGTAAATAATATT
>JAULCC010543031.1:0-10665 GCA_032358795.1 Nuttallia obscurata
CGTGACGTAAGTAACGTCACTTACTGCGCGCGGCGTTTGCCGCTATAAACTAACGTTGTCCGTCATAATTCCGGACACATGTATTTCGAGGCGGGTATGTTTCTTCTCTGAAAGTGCTAAGACCTGGTCGGTGTGCTGTACTTGTGTTAGGCGCTACAGAGGCGATTAACAGTCTTCCAGAATAAGCTTGGAGTTGATTGACTGAAATGCTTTTGGAATGCTGAGGCCCTCCTCGTCTGCCTTCTGTACTGCTTGCCTCATAAAAAAGGAGAACCACCAATATGTTTAATTAATTAGTCTTTATTATTTGAGAGCTTGTCTTGAAAATTAAAATTGAAATACAATTCTATGAGCTAAGCCAACACAAATGGAGGTCAACCCATACAAAGTGTAGGCGCACCTACATTCTAATGAACTTAGCTCACATAAAGCACATGTGCCAATATAATATAGGTACACCTACATTTTCTAATGCGGATTTAAATTGTTCTACCAATCAGAAGCTTTTTTGCTTATCATATATTTAATAATGTCCTTTATCAAGATGCAATTTTTGTGTAAGAAACTAATTTAAAGTTTGTCTAGATTTTTAAAGTAACTGTTAGTATATATAAAACTGCATAACCGCTTACATATATTTAACATAATTACGTTATTCAACCTGCGTGCGATATTCTTACAGCCCCCTGTGATTTATCGTTTTCACCTCTGATGATTAAGATAAGTCAGTCAAGTTATGACGCCTAACCTAAGGAAACGTGAAAGTGGAACATGATGGCATGATGTTAATTAACTCTTAACGTTATTAGTATTATCATTATCATTTTCTTTTGTATTTATTATTTGTTGCAATGTTTCTTTTAAAAGTTTAAACATTACAATAGATTTGTTCAAGGTACTTACTACCAGTAGCGTCCGGCCAAAGGGATGGTAGGGTTCTAGTTTTACTTGGTCTCGGATAACTGTACCACATAATAACACGTAAATTAAAGATTGCGACTGGCTGACTAAAAATAGTAAATGAAGGTCAACTTCCCTTATGAGCATTTTTTACAAGGAAGTGAAAGGTCAAAACTAAGTTAGCTCATAAAAAAGGATGATCTTTCTTAATTTGAATGACGCCTTCCAAAAGTTTGAACTTAGCTCATTAAATTATAGGACAATTTTCATTTATAAGACTAGCCAAAAAACAATATGCATGTATGTTAACGCAAAAAAATATAGTTGTTTCTCCATTTTTATGAGCCCACAATTTGTATTTCAGTTTAGTTTAAATTTATATGTTTTAGCTCGATTATGTTGAAAACATAAAACTTGTAGAAACACTTATGAGTCAGTTTCCTAGGGTACTAAAAGGGGAAATCTCGGTACGAGTCATCTCGCTTTTTCTGTGACATTCTAAGCATATTGTAAAATTTCTTTAGAGACAACATGGCTTCAGAAAAACTACGTAGAAAACTACGACTTGAGTGTATAGCCTATCTGTCAAAACTCATAATTTGCCTACCAGACTTTGTAGTAAGTAGAAGAGAAACTAATTCTAACAAACTTGTAGATTGGAATTCGAACTGACATTGAATTATCAGTTTTAATTCTAAACATTTAACCACTGAATAAGAACTGATATACGAGTTATCATGCACCATGTTTCATTTGTTTTGGGAATGTAGCAAATTTCTCTCCTTTAAAACCCACGTTTACTTTTAACACCACATTGGAATATATTACAACCAAATCCGTATTTTAAACAACCTTTTTATCTGATATTCGTAACGTAAAACAGTGTAAAACCAAAGGAAATTTCTCAACCAAAACACTTTCTGCTTCTAACAATTGCATTTATACCTATGTTTTCCCGCTAAAAACTGCTCATGAATATCGTGGAATTCATGGGTATTGTTTATTTTAGCTCCGGCGGGGAAAGCTCCGAAAGCTAGTTCCGTTGGAGTAAACAGTTAACAATAACAATAATATAATAGTAATGTATTTTTTAAACATCGAACAAAAAAGCTCCGCCAGGTAGCTCCTGTATGGCTTTAACGTATACAAACTTCGCGCCACTCCCACCTGAATAAATGATAAATAATAAAAATAGTTATGTTTGATATATCTGATGAATCAATATATTTTTCATACGCTAATATAATAACATTATTTTCCACAGACACTTGTTAACACTATTACTCACACTATTGATAAATGTCTCAACCAAATTTTGTTCATCGCTTTGGTCAATCGTTTAATTTTTGTTAATCTCATTGAATTCTTTTAGTTCAATTTAATCAAGAATGCTATGGTCCTCCGAAATTGCTTCTGTTTCAGATGGTACAGCGTCCGATCAATTTTCCTGTTTTCTGTTTTCTTTGTTGCATGTTGAGCTTGTACAGCTTTTGTCGCGACTTTGAATTTGGTATAACCATGATGAAGACACATGTTTGTCGACAAATAGCTGCGACGAATGAATTTCGATGTAGACTGTTCTACGGTACAATGCCAGTATTCTACTGCCATATATATTTCCTTAATGTGTCATTTCAAGGTGTTTTTAAAAAATATAACTTTTGCCACAAGTGTCACCGGACAACATTATTCGTGATTACTAATCAGAACTTTTTTCAATGTTAATCCACTGGTGGCCTGTTTAAAAATGAAAGGTGCCTTGAGTGACAATGTGGATTGGGAACTTAAACCATGTACATTTCATGGAGTCTTTATTAAATACCTTTGCTCCGCTGACAACACACCGGAAATTGTGCACGGAACACTAGATGTTTTTAGACGCATTTCACAGTGGATATGCATTTACGCTTGCTCCACCACCTATATAAATAGCACCCTAAATTACAATGTGGATTGTGAAAAACACGTGTATTTCATGGAGTCTTTATTATATATTTGATCTGCTAACAACGCACCAAAAATTTAGAACTGGACATTGGATGGTTTCAGACGAGTTTAAACAATAGATATTCATTTAATACAGTTTACAATTGTATAACAATTGAATCCGTGTAAGAACATTTGCCTAGTGATATAGCGTGTAATGTATAATCAAATTACTGTTTTTGTTGAAAAAGTGTAGTTTCTTTTATGGCACTGCTCCGCGCTCACAGTAAGCTTTGTTTATCAATAAAAAATTATCTGATCATTTACATACTGAGGAAATCTTTAGTCTTACTTCTTGCTTCTATAGCTGTTTTCCTCATAGGTCCTTGTGCGCGGTTGTCAATTCTTTCTGTACTTTTTCAGTAGAACTGTGAATTTTGTATGTATTATAGTCTGTTGTTTCTAAAGGGTATAACAACTTAAGAGGTCTACCTACATCTCGTCCTGATGACAATTACAATTTCACTGAACGTATTTGATCATCCGAACTCTTAACCAATTAATTTACTCTTCAATTTTCCACTGACCTCTTAAACAGCATCTTTAATAAGAACTGTGTGTCCAACTTTTGGAATAATTTCCCTATTCAGTCTGCCTAATTTGAGTTGGTTTTGAGTTTTCTCGCGTAAATTTAACAAAAATTCATCTCGCCATATTTGCCAATATTTGTTAAAAAGTTTAGTTCGTTTTTCCCATATGGATAACAATCTTTGGGCTAAACTTTCCTGTTGAATAAAGTCTGAGTTTGTTTTGTCATTGTCTATGGTTTTGGATTGTGCGTTAGAAAATGCCCAGGTGACAATGTTATGTTGGAATTATTGTCGTCTTTAACATTAACAAGAGGACGCGTATTCACTACAGCTTCACTTTCTTTGATAACAGTTTGGAGCTGAACGTTCGTTAGCAAAGAACGACCTAATGTTCGCAATGATCTTTTAACCAGTCCAACCAGTCGTTCATAAAACACACCCATCCATGGTACCAGTTCGACGAGGAACTTTCATATGATTCCTAGGTTAGATACATAAGATTGAGTTACGTCGTCTTCCAACATCATTTTCCAAAAAGTGATAATGTTTCATTTGCCAACTTAAAATGCTGCGCGTTATGACCGATGATTTCTATAGGAGCACCAAGTTGACCCACAAACCTTCTAAAACCTAACAAGAAGTCTTCAGTTGTCCTATTGTTCATTTACTCTGGGTGGATAGCACGATTAACCATACATGTGAATAAACATACCCATACTTTTTGTGAATCACGCCCTTTTTGGTGTTCAGTGGACCTAAATAATCTACTCCTGTCTGTTCAAACGGAGTAGATTCTGTTACGTGAAACTTTGGAATAAGAGGCATCCAAGGTACAATGATCGGAGCCCCTTCATGTCGTCGACAGACTAACCAATGCCGTTACACTTTGCGTACAACAGTTTATCCAATACATGTGTCGAATTTGACTCAATGTCTGTGAAACTCGACTATGTAGTATTTGTCCATGTATCTTGTCTATTAGTAAATGTGTCAGCTTTTCTTGTTTTGGCAATGAAACTGGATCTCTTGTAGCATCACTAATATTTGCATTTTCTAGCCTCCCTTACATCTTATCAATCCAATGGAGTCAACAAATAATCCAAGTTGCATATGTATGCTTATTAGCTTTTTATGTCCTGTATTTTTGAGAACACTTTCTCAGAATGTATTTCACCCACGTGATTTCAGCATGGTATATTTCGTTGCTTTTGAGTGTACCGTTTTCGTTGTTTCTCTTCTGAAGTTTCTGGACAAATCGCAGAGCATAAGCGGTTACACGAAATAACTTTCCTGCCAAAAAATATGTTCCGCTATCTATGTTGAACAGTGTTTGTAGTTGAATAGCTACTTCGGATGTTTCAAGCGTTGTTTCTTGAGGTTCTGCATTCTTTACCATTTCCGACACGAATTCGGTTGAGTCATTTGGATCTGGTAAATACTGTGTTAATACTGCCATTCCCTGTTGGTTTCTGTTAATTATTTAGGCCCATGCCACCACACATCACTGTATGGTAAAGCCTTGGCTGTTGATCCATGACAAGCGATATCAGCTGGATTGTCACATGATTTTACGTATCCAGACTTAATATCGTTGTTACCTTTGATTTCTTAACTCTAATGTCTAATGCGATGCAAGATACGTTTTGTTGCCTGACAAAGGACGGGAAACAATTAAAGCAAGAGTCTTATGACAATGTTGCTATTCTGGAATACGAAAAAGATCCATCCATCGCAGATAAAGAAACATCTCTCGACAACTTGATTAAGCCTGTCAAGTAAGATGCCATTAATTATGTAAAATATATCAAACTATTAGACTTCGATGGGGTCTTAAATATTCGAAATCCATTTGTAAAAAGAACGAGATTCAAATGATAAACTGATAAAGCGAAGTGGCGAATAAATCGGGACGAATATTGAGTTTAGTTACGCAATTATCTCCCAGATCGTTTTCATTCACAAAATAGATCATGGCAGTGACATGACAAAGGATACGCCTTCATCGACGTATATATGAAATGCATCGTTGTTTTGAATGAGTGTATATATAATAGAAGACAGTAAGACGTTAAATCCCTTCAGAAAGTTGAAAGGTACAGTAAGGATTACGCAAACCTTAAAAAAGTCCGCATTCGTAGTAAACCAGCAAATTACTTTAAAATTAATCAATTTATTGTAGCAACGAAGCGATATACATGGTAACCACATAGCAGTCAGAGACTTATAATCATAACACATTTGTTACAAAGAATCATTATGTTTAAGACTTTCAACTTGCACAAAACTTGATTTTCTGAGCCAAGTAAAAAGACGCCAAGTACTGGTTTCATCGAGAACGCTTGGACATGCTGTGGTAACCACGAGCAAAATTAAAAAAAACTTTACTGTTGATTTTGGAGCTGTGTAGACACCAGCAAAGTCCGAGTTGTGTGGTTGGTAAAGTTTTGTCCATGGGTATCTATAGTATCCTTCCATGTGGTAATCCATCATCGTCGTTTGTGGGAATCTTGTATGTAAATTTCGAAATGGTAGAGTTTACAACGCTTTGCAAGAGTAAAGAGGATTGTGTACAGTACAAAGTATATGTAATATACTCCGGATCTCACACAAAATATAAGCCAGCTTTCGGCTTCCGTTTGAAATTGATATAACAAGTCTTTCGTCGGACGTCTAGTATACATCTATATACATCTATTTCAACCGGAAGCAGACAGCTGGCTTATATAATGTGAAAAACAAAAAAAGATATCTATGTTAGCTCATAAGTGAAGCAAGACACTACTCTATGTCCTATGTTTATCCCTAGTCTATAGAATCCTATGTACCTGCAAACATAGTGAATTCAGTTATTTATTAATGTGTTATGTTTTCCATTTATTTAAAGAAGCCTTCCAGCTAGCGTGTGGTAGTTGGGACAAGTCGCTATACTTTTAAAGCGATGTTAAATTTATAAAACAACAGCAACTTATTTTTGAAGTTTCTTGTTTCTTGTGCTTTTTCCTATGATTTATGTAAGAATTATGTATTAAAATAAGTTTAACCCTTTGATTGCTAGTAAGTTGTAGCTACGTATTTCGAGTTTCTCAAGCTGTACAAAAACTGAAGGAAGTAACCTATGGGGTAATTATCATGTTTTTTTTACATGACAAGGGAAGCAACTGGTACAGATGCATATACTGCTAAAATAAGAGTTGTCTACCCTGAACTGTTTAATCCTCCATTAATCTTGATATTAAAAGGACATTGTATTGTTATGATCTATGCAGATATAAAAACAGGTTCATAGAAATATAAGACCTCAGAATGATATGTTGGAATCTCTAATCCTATTTGAGAATTTTGTTCTGTGAAAATACAAGTTAGTAAGTGTATGTATTTACTAGGAATTTAACGTCACTTTAATAGTATTTCAGTCATATCGCGACGTCCAGCGCATAACAGGTGGAAGAAGACCCCGGGGGATCTCTGTACACTTTTTCAGGCACAGAGTGCACCCGTTTAGAACCACCAACCTACCGCAAGCCAGCTGAAAGGCTTCCTCACTTGAAAAAGCCGAAATGCCCAGACCGGGATTCGAACCCACAGCGGTGAGAAGCCGAGAGATTACAAGCCAACTACTATAACCACTCGGCCACGGAAGCCCCTCTTGATTTTGATAAGGACTTTGGACATTATATCAGGCTTAATAATCCAAAGGCTCGGGAATCAGTCCTAGACATATGTGCAGAATTAAATTTGAAAGATATATGGAGAGAATAACATATAGATAAGTGTAAATATACATCGACAAAAAAATAACCTTAAACAGTCAAGACTGGATGTTTTCCTTACTTCTGAAAGCTTATCAAATTAAATAAGAGAGTATTGTATAGAACTAAGATATCGGACAGATCATTCAACAGAAATGTTAGCCACAGAGTTCCAAACACAAACAAAAGATCCAGAATATATTAGTATCATCAAAAATACAATAAAATCAGTAAAAGAACAATATACATATACACAACAAAACATTGATACACCTAACTCTGACTTAACACTAAATAAATCACCAACTTTTTTGAAACCTTGTTAACGGAAATACTTGAGATCCAAATTCCTAGCTTCTCATACAAATAAAGAACTAGGAATAAGAGTGAACAAAATGAAACATGAATTCGTGTAATGGAGGAAACTTTCTACCAGTCCAAGACAGATATATATATATAAATAAGTATATATTACTACAAGAACTTAGACAAAATAAAATGGATAGCCAAATAGATGGAGGATGTAGAAAAACAGAGTAAATATATCTAGAAAATAGAAACTGTATCAGTAAAATGATGCAACCCTTGGTTAAAGAAGATGGTAGTTTGGTATTTAAGCAAACAGAAATCATTGACGAAACAAAAAGCTTCTTTAAAAATATAGAATAACTTTTTAAAAATTTTAACATACCAAAATTTATTAAAACCCACACTAGAGTTGTACCTGTCTTCCTTTTGTTTCCAATTCAAAATTCGAATCGCGACGGACGCAATAAAAACAAATGTGATTATGAACGCTTTAGAGAATTTTAGGCATGCAGTGAAACAGAAATATACCCACCTTCTAAATACAAGAGACCTGATTCAGGGAATTCTGGCCATGCTTTTGTACGTCTGTAAACAGGAGTATGAAAACGGGTTGATTGCAGCAACCTTCACTTTAGCATTCATTATATTTTCTAAAGAAGAGGGATCTTGAGCATCCACGACTTCACATTGGTAGACAGCGAAAGGTCTGATGAATAACATTCAAAAGTGGATCAACTGTACAAGGACTCTACCATTCAGGTGCAAACAACGATACTTACTACCTAGCTTCTGCCCTGTTTTAGCATTAAAATCATATCTTAGAGGCCGTCTATATAAGATCCTTTATTCTATCATGCAAACGGAAACCAACTTATCTACTACCAATTATCGGCAGTTCTCAAAAACAAAGTGTGTGTGCTCAACCCGCATCTTTAGAGATATTCATCACACAGTTTGAGAATACGACAGCTTCCTCTGTGGCCAAGTGAGGTTGGTCTGTGGAAAGGATAAAGCAGCTGGGCCCGGTAAGTACTCACCGCCTACACAATTCATATCAGTCCTTTATATAACACAAATGTATAGTATTTTCTTGGTTACTTTCAAAGCTGTTTGTAATGGCGGCATTAAACTGTCAACTTGCAAAGTCATGGCAGGTTTACCGGTAGAATGGTTAGTTGGTTAATCAATAACTTAAGAGGGCATTCCAGTGGTGAGGCGTCATCCGGGCGGCAAAAGTCGTCTGGGTTACAAATCTCGTCTTTGTGGCAGGGGTATATAACGCAGTATAGACAATCAAAATAAAATAAAGCTGCCCTCGTACTGTATTATCCGCCCAACAGCTTAATTCTACATGTTGGGGACAATGACTTTAAGCACACACCGATTAATCATATCTCAGACAGTAATTATTGTAAAATTAGTCAGCTTTATTCGGGAATACTCCTACGTAACTGGAATGAAAGAAAAAAACACTTTCTAAATCTTGTAAATGTCTAACTACATGTACATTTTATATGTCAAACTTATAGCGGGTTTTTATTTGTCGCATCTCAACTTGTAGCTTGGTCACTATGATACGGATGAAATACACTTGCTGGTAAAAGGTAGTGTATAGTTTCTGTCTAACATAAATCTAACATTAATCATGTCCTTTGGCATCTTCTGCAAGGAAATCAGCCGTGGTTAAAATGAGTAACGTTGTTCTATTGGCTTAAAGCTTGCCCCAGTCGGCTTATCAATTTTGGCCTGGCTATGCTTTTTGGGCCGTGGGAGTACTGTTTGCAGAAAGCATAGCGAAGGCATCATTTCTGCCCGTATCGCTCCATTTGGCCATCTACTTCGAACAACCTATCTGCATTGAGAGGGGCACCTTTCTGTGCTTTACTCCGCTACTTCATGATATTGTTTTAAGGTGCAATTTTGCTATATTGTCACATAACAAATAGAACACAAACCTGTTATTGAAGATTGGAACACCATGCCTTTCAAGTCCTACTGCTTTGAGATTTGCTTCATTTAATGATTTTGCAGAAATAGTACCATATTCCTGTTTTAGGCGCAACATAACAAATATTCACACAACTGTTATTTGATATTTTTGGCACCTTGCCTTTCATTTGATAGAAAGGAAATAAAGTAAAAATGTTCCTGTATATACAACATATTCGTCCAAAAAACAGGAAACCCGTTCATGTGTATGACATGTAATATACACTACAGATTGCGATGTAGAATATGTTAATTACATGTTAAAGTAAACTTCTATCGCAATATGTAACATAATATATACCGTTGTTTTAATGAGTGTAATCAACTTTGTTATAGGCATACACATCGGACGAACGTCTGTACCCGTATGGCGGTGTTATTGTTTATATTTTTAAACCATGAATAATTCCTCACACAAAGACACCTTATCAAATGTCCTACTTCCCCAAACAACGTTTCATGTTCTTTTTATTGCAATGATGTCTTTTTGATAATTGTTTGTCAAATACTCATGAAATATTTATCATTATGGTTTTGTAGCAATTCAGTTTTTTTTTCAATTTCCTCAGGATAGGCTTTACATTTAAATGTTAAAGGCATTGAACAGGTGCATTTTTGCATGCTGTGCTGCCTATGGTTTTATTGAGGTATTTGACATAATCTCATCAACTACACCCCATGGGCCTGACCCTATCACTATCTTGACTAAGCCAATTCTTTTGATCTGGCCTAATACTCGCAGTATTATTTGGCTTTAGGCACTCTTATTTGCTAATTGATAGCTGCAGACACAGCATGATGCCAAATTTGTTTGTTATTATTTATCTTATTTTGTATGTGTGTGGGGGGAGGGGGGTTGCATGTCAATAAGCCCTCCAATGCCTTTTGAAATTCCTAATGGAGATATACTTTAACTATTTGTATACATTTGTGAAACAAGCGAAAGGTCAGCGCATTCAATCATGATATACCAATAGTAGAAGCAAAAGGTGGAGCAAGGGACAGATATAGTAGCCCAATGAAAACACAATCGAAATGATGAAAAAATCAACTCAGTATACACATCTTCCAGTTCAACGATCTTTTTATTTCATTTGATTTTATTTGAATGTATTACAATTGCTACATCACTAAGGGTTCATTCGGAAAGTTGTTTTTAGCATGCATCGAGGCATCAGTCAAAGCTTTCAGATGAAAATTAT
>JAULCC010543253.1:0-10665 GCA_032358795.1 Nuttallia obscurata
GATACAATGTGGCCTGGTGTTTACCGTAAATACAATAAGTAGGTCAAATAAGTAGATACTGCATGGGTTAAATCCTCGAGAAAATAACATTGACATTTGCATCATGTGTTATCTTCCTGATATCTTCCGTGGTTTCAAACACTTTATCCCTTCCCAATGTTTTTTTTATACTTTATTTATCCTGCATGCTATTATATGAGATGGTGATTTAAATTTTATATGAGATGATGGCTTTAGATTGAATCCCATTGGAAACTAATTCCGCGAAAAAAGGTACTATATCAATATTGCACATGTAGATCTACGTAAGTATATGAACGACGGTTTAAATCATAGTTTAAATCGTCAGCACTATGCTTTTAATATGAACATTTAGATAGTTAAACGACGATCAATAAATTTAGGACCAAACATAGGAAGTTTTATCGCTTTTTCCGGTTAAAGTTGACACATAAGCTACGTCAATATGTGAGGGAACATTGTAATTCTACCTCTTTCTTTAAAATATGTATGTATTGTTTGGAAGGCAAAATAGAAGAAAGGGAAGAAAGTGGGGCCTCTAGGTACTTGACTCTATGCAGCTGTAGAAGGCATGTGTACCCCATTCTTCCCTCTCACAACAAGTGAAGTCTTGTCTCCTAAATCTGGCTCCTTGTCATAAATCGCAGACTAACAAGTACTTAATACTGACCCTTAATTGTTATTTGGCGCCGCTAACTTGGCAATTGATATGGCGTCTTGTATTTTAATTGTTATGTGTCGCCGCCAACTTGGCAATAAATATGACCCCTTTTCAGCAAAGTTATTGTTATGTAGCGCCGCCAACTTGGCAATAAATATGGTACCTTTTCATCAAACTAACAAAATAAAGCAAATCACAAAGCATTGGGGCCCGAAAGGTATGTTGCCCCCATATGCACTAACAGTCTTGTGTTCTATTTGTTATATATGTGGCGCCGCCAACTTAGCAATAAATATGGCACCTATGGCAAAAACACAACGCAGCTGGTCCAAAACAGCAAGAAGACCCTCTCTTTATACAAGTAAGTTGGCTGAAGCTGATGGCAAAATGGGAGCTATGCAGGCTAATATGCTGCCTGCAGTAATATTTCTGCCAATATCGCCCCCAAAGCCCGAAAGTGGCAGCAAGGTCAAATAAGTGAGACAATAGGGTCTTGCCTTATGCCAATAGAAATTAAACTAAACGTATGCGTTTGACCTCTTTTACAGCATATGTATTGATACGCTTACGGGCCTAAAGCGGCCCTTGTTATTTTGTCCCCAATCACGTTGGAGTACTTCGGACCATATTACAGTCACGTGTGGTAAAGCTTTCCGAATGAAGCCTATTAATTTGAAAATGATCGAGATACATTTAATGGATGTATGCTTCAAGTCAGTGCCCAATCATGAAGAATTAAGACATTTGGATCCTCAGTGTGGATTGCTACAAACAGTTTACTTTCAAACTCCTTTTGGCAGACTGCCGGAAGCTTGGTCAGAATGTCCTGTAGCAGGTCCATTATCATTGGAAGGCGTGTACGTTTCTGTTTCGCTGTACGCCTCAAACCCTCTAAGGCCTTTGATACCACAAAATGTTATTTTGAGTCTGCTTCGTTTCGGATTTTTACATAGGAAACTTATGACAGACAGGAACAACTCTACTGTTTTAAAACTAAATTAGCGTAAAGACATGAAACCTATAAACATCGTAACTTTTACGACTGATGGAGGCCACGACTCTGACCAGCTTTAACTATTCCGAAAATACTAGAAGCTGTTAAGACCTGTCATGTAAGCTTTTATTTTGATGGGTGTCAGCGAGGCGATTGCAAGTCGTCTAGACTCAGTTTGGAGATCATTGATCAAAATATTGGTGGGATGCCTGGGGGTTCCATGTCTGCATCTGGGGCTGCTTGGCGAAAACGTCCCCACTGTTGACGCGAGATAACACCAGTTAACATTTGATTTTGAAGAGACATGGACAGCCCTGAACATGATGTTGCGTTGTATACAAGAAAAACGGCGTACCAACTGCATCAGTCGTTTTGACTTGGAAGTTGGTTTGTTTAGGACTTGCACAAGGGCTTCATTATCAATGAACAGTGTTACCTTTTCTGCTATAAAGTTTGTCCCACACCCATATGTGCGCAGCAAGAATGACCAGTGTCATTTCCAAAAATGACATATCCTTTAAAATATAAAGTTTACCCCTCTGATGTGGTCATGGAAAGGAACACCACTGACCATTTAGAAATCATACAGCCCCACACGAGTGAGACCCAGCAGAGTCAGTTATTATACACAAATTATTATTGATGACCCGAATTCTTTGTAGGATGAAGGTTACCCCATTGAAACTATGTAAACTTTTGAGCCAGACCAACAAACCCCCTAGCATTTTCTGTAATATTCTAAGCATATGTTCAGGTTTCTTTAGAGGCACCATGGCACAATAAAATCGATGAAAAAAGCACAACTTGACCTGACAGCCTGTCCGAAGAAGTTTAATTTGCCTACCAGACTTTGAAGTTCCCGAAGTAATACTTTTCTTCTATTCAAGAAAGTTGATTTCAAAGACACCAACTCCTCCATTTTGTAGCTTGGAATACGTACAGACATTAAATTCGTATATATTTCTAGGCTAGGAAATCCACCACTGTTACAGGGTCAATATATTTCTAATTAGCTGCTGGAACCTTTAATTCCTAACAGTTTTGTCCAAACGTATAAACTAATATATGACATGTGTCAGTACCTTTCTTACCAGTCATTAAAATTTGTCGAGGAGATGTGTCATAGTACCAGACCCGGCTTATTGTGTAACCATCCATTGCAAAAACGAATAAAAATCCTCAAAAAGGAACGGACTTTGGCTAGGCCCAATAGGCAAGAATTTGTACACATAGTATTTACCATCAACCTTTATACCTAGCAAAGAGAAATCTGCTACCCTGATAGGAAAAACCTTGTACTCCGATTTAAGGTCGCGTTTTGCAATTAAGGCAATTAAGGCCAAATGGTCAAGAATGTAAATCATATAAGTGACTATATCAAAAGAAGTGTTGCACTGAACAAAATTGATTGTCGATGCCGTCATTGATACTAGAACCAACCGGGTATGAACAATTAGCACCAACCTCCATCTGATTTAGGAACCACGTCCACTGGGGAAGCTCGCATATTAATTAAAAGGTGGATAATCGAAAGGGCCCGCCATCCCAGTAAGAGTTATTCCTTGCTTATCTTATCAGGCAGTTGTTGTTTGTGATCGAAAGCTGATTTGAGGTTACGACATTCAAAAGCCAATCTATGACCCATATTCTATCTTGAAACCAGACTGGAAACCCTTGGCAAGCAAATCGGCGTGTTTTGAATTCTTGTAGTAGCGTAGGTGTGTTATAAGAACATGTAGGTGAATAGGGAAAGTGCCAAGGTGCACGCACTTAGATGTTTCTGTGCCACATGAACATTTAGAAGCGAAAGCGGATATTGGAGAATCTAGGTCTGAAAGTATGTTTGAATGACGGCCGCTGCAAGTGTTGCCTGGGTTGAAAGGAGGCTGTAACGCTTCGCCCTTGTCTTGGCAAACTGGTATAATTTGGGTTTCGACGGCAGGATTGGACTGGTAGGTTTTCACTACAATTCAAGTACAAGTGACGATAACAACAAACAGTGCGGAAACAGGTTCGATAGTTAAATTCATATTGTAACATTTCTTATCACCACCTGAACTAAAATTGCGCTAGGATCCATGCACAGCAGCCAAAGTTCCTGGTCTATCAACCCAAAAGTGACCACGTTGGGATAGCATATAACCCTAACCGAAACTGTGAGTCGTAACTCAGCCACCCAAATCCCAAATGCCTTTTGGCTGAAAATCTACAGGAGTCATACACTAGTCATGTTCAACATTTTTTGCAATTTTCAAGGCCTTAGGTTTAGGTGTTACATAGTACAAATCGTACAAGCTAGGTCTATCAGAATAGAATTTTTCCCGAATATTAGCGCATAAGCTACATCTTAACTTTTGTATATACGCTCGTACATTGAAAAAAAAGTACGGTGACATATAAATTTCTGTTCATATTCTTTTTTATGTATGACATCAAATGTGGAGTTTTAAGAAATTCTTAAGACTATTTTTTCAAATTTTGCACGTTTATGTGGATTTTTTTCCTCGTAAAATCATATATTTCCATGCCTGAAGCCATTTATATTATTTGATAAAATTTGCTTTCTTCTGCAATTTCTTTCTGTGTGTTCATGCAATCTTTCTTTTTTTTTTTTTTTTTTTGGCTCAAGTATATTATGTAACAGAGTCATACAGCTGGTTGTGTGCACTTACCAAAATTAAGTATCATTGGGTATGATATACGAGGGGAGGTCAGGAAATATCCGGACTTTTGGCTTTTTCTCAAAAACTATTCAACATTTTTCCAAAAAAAAAAAAATTAATTCTGTTTTAAAAATATTCTCCAACTACGTCTACGCACAGTTGTCATCTTCGTAGGAGCTTTTATCTCCCCGCTGTGAACAATGACATAGGCTTACGTTTTAGGTACTGCGTAACAGCAGATATCAAAGCCGCCCTGATCTCATATTTATTTCCACTAAGCATTGTTTTCAGTTCTGAAAACAAATAAAAGTCACAGGGGGCTAGGGCTGGGCTATAGGGAGGATGAGTCAACAATTGCCATTTATGAGAGTTAAAAACTTCCTCTGAAGCTGCGGCGATATGGGAGGGAGCGTTATCATTAAGAAGAATGGCATTTCTCTGCGCTAACCTTGGACGTATTTGTTTAAGCTTTTCTTTGAGATTTTTCAGAATCACTTCAGAATAATACTTTGCGGTGACAGTTTGACCTTTTGGCATGAAATCAGAAAGTATCATTCCTCGTGAATCCCAAAAAGCAACACGCATGACCTTGCCAGCAGAAGGAGACAACTTTACACTGCTTTGATTGAGCTTTTACTCAGGTTCGGTATAAGGGAACCACATTTAATCCCCAGTGATAATGCAGTTCAAAAACCTTTCTCCTTCACAATTGAAACGACTCAAATGTTCTTTTGCATCGGCCACTCTGTTGCCTTTTGATCAAAGAGTCTATGATAGTAAAAACGCTAATCATATATCAATGGGCAAAACAACTGTGTATACATAACTGTCGCTGAAAATAAACTGACCAAGTTATTGGCGAAAGAGAATGTAGTTTCCGATGATATATCGTGTGTAGATATAGCTGCACATGCAACAACAGCAGCATAAAAAGACCGAATATTTCCTGACCGTCCCTTGTAGAACTTAGTTTTTCTTCATTCGAATACATGCAACATATGGCATCGGTCATATTTTCTAGAGCAGACTTACAAAACAGTAAGTATTGTGACCCCTCTTTTTTCTTTTACTTTGATGATTATACATATTTGTTTGGTTACTACTTCTGCAAACTTGCTGCAAAATTTCAAGCAGTTCTTATGGCAAATTCAAATGGGTGCGTATTCCTTTAAAGTCTTACATGGGTCGCTATTAACCGGAATATTTTAACTAATCCGAATTTTATGATGAGATTGAATTTCGACGGTCCAAGAAATCTTTGTATGAGACAAGATACCACTAATAAACGTAAAAGGTTGTTGCATTTTCTTTCTCAGGAAACGATTCTACATACCATGCACGTGTCGATCGTGCATAGGTTGGGTCGAAAAGCGAAAAGAGCGTTTTTCAACAACTTTCAGGCGGCTCACAGTGGAGTACAACACTTACGTGGACATACCGGAACCAAGACAAGAACGTATACTCTTCAGTATTGAAGACCAAGATAACGGCGAAGATGACCGAACAAGTATATTGGAAGACGATGATTTCTACGACGATATTTTATATATTTGATATGTTAGCGTTTGTGTAGATGAAACAACAATCATACCCTATCAACTGTTAACAATAGAATGTGATGATGACGATGATGAACTGCATATACCTGATTTAATTTTCAAAAGACCTTCCTCGAAAAAGTACGAGGACTGGCATAAACACCCTGTGTATAAGGACAGATAATTTATGTGACATGGTTTAGTTAACCTTTGAACTCTTTGACTCACCACACAGGAATGCAATTGCATTTCATGAATTAACGAATAGTGGCACATCCTCTCTGCAGAAGCGAGTTATATAGAGAAAATACATCAATGAGGTCCACTTATATTAGACTATAGACTGTAAACAGTTACCATGGCTATGGGATACAATGGACATATATATCCGTTTTAGTTCAACTGTTTATAAGGAAACATAGTTCATGTATTACAATAACGAATATATCAAAATGGATGATAAAAGGCAACACAAGATAATATTGTGTGGAATGCTGATTATGTTAAAACTCGGAAATGAAACAACAAGCATTTCAAAATGTATATTTAAATGCCAAAGTACATTGTGAATGTCACACAAACACTGGTGGGTAATGTGTCGGACTTCTACAGTCACTCGTGACGTCTTAGCCAATATTTTAATAGTTAATTAAAACAACGATTTGACATCGAATGCTGACCTGCCTTACGAAAGTTTAGTACGACAACATATATCGTTAAGTTACTAGTATACAATGTTTTTTTATATTGCACGCTGTCTAGTTATTCATCGGTGTTCATTGTCGTGTTTGCGAATGACAATGTTTACTAGTACGGTAGGTATACAGACGCTCATACAGATGACATAGTTGTTGCTACACTTTCGTTGTGAAATAAATAAAGTTTCAACTTTAGTTGTTGCTACACTAAAACTTACGATAATGCTTTCTCTTAGCTATGATGACCGTAAAAGAGGGTGCGGGCTAGATGACCCGCCTCCTTATCTAAACTATGTTACATATATTTCTTGCCAATGTAACTATTGTTACTTATATTTGTTGCCAATGCTACATATGTCACTTATTTTTGTACATTCAATACCGCTTACATTTGTTGTCAGGGTTACTTATGTAACTTATATGTGTTGCCAGTGTTACTTTTTTTACTTATATTTGTTGTCAATGCTACTTAAATTTGTTGTCAGTGTTACTTATGTTACTTGTTTCTGTGGTCAATGTTACTTGTACTTGAGGTCTTGTTATAAACGTTACCTCCATTTGTGGTCAATGTTACTTATATTTGTGGTCAATGTTACATATGTTGCTTGTGTTTGTTGTCAATGTAACTTGTATTTGATGTCAATGTTACTTGTATTTGTGGTCAATGTTACTTGTATTTGTGGTCAATGTTAATTGTATTTGTGGTCAATAATGTTTATTTTACTTTTATTTGAGGTCAATGGTACTTATTTTTGAGGTCAATGTTACTCAGATATGTCATTTTATAGTTTTTTTGTTTTACCGATGCTGAATATTTGATATATTTCCGAACTATAAGAATACGTCATGAATATTCATATAAGATAGAAATATCCTACCTTAGGGTGAGAACTATACACGGATCAGGCTGAGTTAAGCTCGCTTCCTATAGTATAGCTTTTAACATAACAGATAAACCAGTGTTGTCAATGATGTTATTTCACTTGTGTGATTGCACCAATGATGTTATTTCACTTGTGTAATTGCACCAATGATGTTATTTCACTTGTGTGATTGCACCAATGATGTTATTTCACTTGTGAGATTGCACCAATGATGTTATTTCACTTGTGTGATTGCACCATAAGCTCACAACTTTTACGACTTGGGCACCAGAAGAAACGGGGGAAAAGAAGTCACCTATACAATTTGCTATTCAAAGTCAGCTACCCTGACTTTCTTTATACAACAACAAAGTCAAATCAACAAACAGAAAGTATGGCAACCCATACAAAGCACTGAAGAGGTCCAGTCAAATTGAAGCTAATGCTGACGAATACTAACAACTGAAAATTTGATTCAGGAATCTGTTCAGATATAAGGACTCAAGCCTGTACATGGCCTCCGTTGGTCATGCTGTTATGGCCCCCTGATTATAAAACATTTTTCCTTTTGTGCATAGAAATTAAATTGCTTCTTTTGGTTAAGATATTCGAGATTTAACATGTTCATTTGAATATAAGCATGTATATGCTCAATGAATAAGAGTTCAATATACATTTGAATCTAATTTATGAAATAATTCAGTGTTATAATCATCTAAAATTTGAGCATGAACTTGAGATGAGCATGAACAAAGTTTTGTAATCATTGGACCTGGTCATTGAATGATTGACTTGCAATTTCACAGCCACTCAGGGGGCGTTTTATTAAACGAACATTTTATCGTACAAACTTCGTACGAAGTTCCAAATTCGGAGGTGTTTTTATCAAGATATCCAACGAAGTGCTTATTTAAGAATTCGTAAATTTATGAAGATTTTCCACGATAGGTAAGTCCCGTAAGCATGTACCATGGTGGCCATTATTGTACACCAAAGACAACGGATGTTCGTACGAAAGAATTGAACAAAACTGTACGAACTTTTATATAAAGTTTAATAAAGCGGCTCCCTGAGCTGTAAAGCTCTGTTCACCCCACAACTACTAAGATAATGATAAAAAACAACAAACAAAACTGGATTAGATTAGGATTACACTAAGATTATGATAAACATCACATAGTACAATACATTCATTTTGAATGATTCTAATAAAAAAACAATGAAACAACTTTAAACTTGAGTCCTTTAAACAAAAAACATCACAAAATCTTTCAAAATCAGGCATACCCTCTTCATGAATAACAAAGCTTTGCTCTGTCGAACTGTTTTAACAGTCTGGTGTTCTAATTAAATGATTTCACCACCTGGGAGAGATGTACAAGCAACAAAAAATTTGAAAAGTTATTTGTAATAAACTGAAGAAACTGCATAAAAATTTAAACGATGAAAAGTTATAAGTGTCTTTCAAGCAAATAAACCTTTCATACATATCACTGTCTGTAATAAAATTGGCTTTTCCGTTTTGGGAACTAGAGCAAGATAGTAGACATCTTTTCATGTTCTTTACATTTCTAGATGTAGATTTGCCTTATTCCAAATCAGTGCAAAAGATCATTAAATATTTAAACCAAATCCCTGAATTTTGATAAATACGAGGAATTATCTAAAAGTATTGAGACAACGTTATAAAACGAAAACTAATCATCGAATAAACTTAAAATTTTGGAAACACCTGAAATGGTCTTTTTTGCATCTGTATCGAAAATTTCATTAACATCCGTTCTCTATTGCATGAGTTGCATTGTCCTTCGCTAGGCCAGGTAACACAACCCGCCGCGAGGGTTTGACGTCTGCGACGTCAGCGATGTCAATTGCGTTAAAAGTTTCCTTTCATAAAGTCACTCTTTTTTAAGTATCTTCCACTGGCTTTAATGCACCGCTCAAACCTGTTTACCCACTGCTTATAGGTATATTTGAACCAGTCATTGCAAAGTCCTATAACCCATGTCTAGTTCGTCTGTCAGTTCGCGAATAGTTACACGCCTGTTCTAACTGACGACGTCGGACACAACGTTTAATGTTACAAACCGATCTAACAGCTGAAGGTCTTCCTGTTCTCTTTTATCATCTAGCGTTTCCTCGCCATGGCTGAACTTCTTATACCAACGGTAGACAGGTGCCCTGCTTACCGGCTTTTTTCCGGATGTCTGGTTAACCAATTCAAGCGCTTTTGCAGGTGTTTCGCCAATTTTGTTACAAAACGGAATAACAGCGCGTTGCGCTTTTTGTCCAAATCGGACATGATTTCGTCTTGAGTACACGCAGATTTTATACTGTATTGTAAAAACCGTTGCGTCGGCGTCATTGCATTTGTAACCGTCAATATGATTGTGTACCAGTTAACGTCATGTCACACAAACGGCACCAATTTTTGCGCAATATTTTGTAAGAAATAGTCCTTCACTAATATGTAGTGATGTTTTTTAAATTACGCCACTTGTGCGTGCAAGCTTTAGCTGAACAAGGCGAATAAAATACTACACATTTTCATTAATTATTATCGTAGGAACACATCTTTTGGTGTGCGAATAAATAAATGAATAATGTGACAAAAGAGGATAATTTCAAAACTTAATTACGTAAACTTTGGAAAATACAGGAACTGTCTCATTACTTTGGGATCATCCTTCGTATGTGCATCAGTAGACCAGATCATATCTGCCGCATTAAGTTGAATAGTTTTCATGTCTTGTATAATGTGATCATCCAAGACGGATGGCATCTTCACAAAACATTTTGAAACATGACTATTATTTCTCCGTAAGGTTTGACAAACATTAAATTGCCCTAAGAACTTCTAGTGTTTGGCCCTTGAAGTGTCCAAATTTAGCCAAATTAACCTTGTCCGCTCTCAAACTCCAACATTTCCAGACTGAAATTTACCAAAGTTGATGGAAATTTGTATGGCTACCGACTCCTGCCATATGCAAACTTGACCAAGTAAGAGACTCGAGTAAGAGTCTCTAACTCAAACACTTTCAGTCTACTATTAACAATACTTGGTGATAACAATCTTAAGTATAATATCTCGAGCAATATATCTAGGTTTGGTAGCTTTGCCAAATCGTTTTGCTCTCTTCATATCTAATATTTACAGCGGATTATTTTCAATAAATCCGCTGTTTTGTGGTTAGCTGGAAATGTATCGTCACATAGAATAACCGGAT
>JAULCC010543586.1:0-10663 GCA_032358795.1 Nuttallia obscurata
ATTCCTGTAAAATTCTGTGACTCAGGTTCATATACTTTCTGAGATATGAGTGACACAAGATTTTGTGACGGACGGACAGACGGACAAGGGCAAATCTAAATGCCCCCCCCCCTTTTAAGACGGGGGCACAAATATCAAAATATCAGTCACCAACTATTTTATACAATTCAATCCATATGATATATTCATTGAAGAGACTTTATCTAAAAATTTCATGTAGAATGAAAAAAACCCAAAAAAACAGCTTGATAAAAATTACCAGAAATGTGATTGGTTTAAACTTTACTCATTTTCATGTAAACTTCAAGTCCATCATTTAATATGATCTAAATATGGTAGTTAACCATATTCACTGGTAGGTGTCTCCACTAAAACCCATACTGATTTCTTGCAAGAATTCTCAGACAACTGTTTATCTACTCATCACAGTGCAAGGTTTTGTGGAGATATAATTCTATGTATATAAGATAATGTAAAATGCTACAGTACCTTTAGCTTCAAGTATCTGTCTGACTGATGACGGATGAACTTCTTCCTCCTCTTCACCACCTTCTTCAGTTTAAATAATGGTTTGATGGCCCCCATCCTTAAGGCCTTTTCGTCTGTAAATATTAACAGAAGTTACAAACAGAATGAAAATGGGGTTCAATTCATGCAAACATATATAAAGTTACAAAGAAATCCCACGGATTTGTTCAAAAGTGCCAGGGATAAGATTAGCAAAGGCTAGAAACCTCTGAAAATGAAAACAGCAGAAATAAACAAATCTCTCCCTTTTGATGAGTGCATATTTAAAGTGATCAGATGACTTGCAGACTTAACAAATCATACATATAAAAGAAACCTTTTTTACGAGATTCGCTTTCAACAAATATTCCCAATCTAGTTATTACTAATTTCTAATTACCAATTTCATGTTCTTTGAAATGGAAAGTGATACTGAAAGAGTAAAGTCGTTGAAAAGAATTGTCTCAGTTTAAAATCTTCATGAAACCGTAGATGTGAACTCTACAATCTGCCATTTAGCCACAACCTAAAGGGAGAAGTCACTTTTCCCTCAACAAATTAAGGGGAAGGGGACTTTTGCTACTTTCAATCATCTGGTAAACAGGTTGGAAATAACTGAAGAAGAATTTTAATGTCATTAACTTTTAGATTTAGCAAATTTGTTGGCAATATTCAAGAACTGTGAAGAAGAACCACATCTAGGTCTATATTAGTGCTAAATATTGTTCAATGGTCTCACATCTTGTCTGTACACTACAGTGCTGTACAATTCAATGAAATCCCAGATTACAAATGTGCATGGCTGAAACAGAGACATGGATGGACCCAAGAGTTGTCCATTTCAGAGGAACAGATATGATTTTAAGCTGATAAACTGAACACAGAGTGAGACTGTGAGACATGAAATAGCGGTCTTGAAGTCTTTCATGAGATGCAAGACTCAAATAGAAGCGGTCACCTTATCAAGCCGACACACCGTACCAAGTAAATCTTAATCTACTGCTTGAGTGCATCGACTAGTGTTTTGTCTCTTTGACATTTCAAACTAGAAATATGTTGCAACGAATGTGTACAAGATCAGCACTAACACCAAGCCTTGCAACATGCCTTTTCAGTCATGCCATTGACATTCGAATAATTAGGTGTGCAGAAATACTTCGGAAATTCTTTGTGACATAGAAGGTGGTTTGTCCAAAAACACTCTTAAACTAAAAGTAAACACAAACTATGTTGGCTATGGACAGAATACATGCAAGTTATTCAGCAATATCTGCCAGAACCAGCAGAGCTCAAGATTAATTTCAGTATATCTTAATTGCATTCGATAAGGATGTCGCTCATTAACTCCAGATATTCGTGTTAACCACGATTATCTTAGATTTTAAATGGTATCTTACGTACATACACTAATGTGTTGAAAAAGTAACCGGAAAAGGAAGTCACAAACGCAGTGCCGTCGGGCGGTGGCAGCAAGGGAGCTAACTTTGTATACAGACCTGCTCAAAAGTACGTTTCGAGCACAAACCTGAAGCGGTAGCATAAAAATATATATAATACTTGGCCGGTTGTATTGCTTTCAGCTTTAGTGTGGTAATTTCTTTCTAACCGATTTTTAAGATTAAATTTAAGACAAATAGATCTAAATTATTTAAAAATTAAAAGGACATATTTAAATATCGGCCCAATCCGGCCCCAAATCATGGCCTCCAAATTAGGGTTTGTATTATGCTATAAAACTTCAAAATTTAAATTAAACGTTGTCAACCATTTTGATAGAATAACTACTTATCAAAATATGTCAATCTATTTGAATAAAAAACATACTTAATATGATTTTTCTACTTTGAATAAAAAAAAATTTTTTCATGGATGTGTTAGCCTGATTTTACAAAATAATAGCACACTTTTAAAAAAATTACACATATGCTTACTTTATTATACATGTACCTAGAGAACTAAACAGCCAGCTCAATAGATGTGTCATGCGATTATTCTGTGATGATTTGCAGGAATATTTGAACTCCATTATTTTATATTACTTTGAATTTTTGCGTCCCAACAAAATTTGACTCGAAGCTATGTGAATGGCGAAAAACATTGCTTTTGTCGAACTACCAATAATTTGAATTGTATTAATAACCATCTGATAATTCAAATCATGTCAGCTTTGGCCAAACTCAAGAAGTCAACTGTTTTGATCGAGTGAAAAGGCAGGGTTTGTGTCATGTAAAATTGTCGCATTAATTGTCATATGTGGTTACAATAGAATTGAACATAAGGCATGACAACATTTTAAAAGCTCCATATTCTACCCACTATACAAATAATGGCAAAAATAACTATGAACACGTATACAGTGTACGACATGAGAAGAAGGTGAGTTAAACGTAACTGAAAAAATGGCTTAATTGCTACATTACTGAACTTTTTTCTGTACAAACAATTCTTGCGTGGAACACGACCTTATACAACTCAACTCAATTTTATTGGCAATCGGCGTCATACATGTATATAGAGCATCCACCTCTTTATGAAAGTCGAAGCAGCATAAAGTAGCTTTATGGAACAACAACATATAAATATTTAAGTAGTGAAAGGAAATCAGATATACAGTAGACAAAGTCAAATAATATTCTCGACAAAAAAGACGAAACTATATAGACTCCCCCTGTTTCAATCATTTACCAGCAACTGGTCTTAACTATGATTAAAATACCAAATTAATTTCAATCACTTCTAGATAAGTTATGTATTTTTAAACTGATGTTCTTGTCTATAAGTTAAAGTTATAATGTCTGAGTAGTGCTGAAACCCAAAATTGTTTTATCAATATATTCTTCTTTGCAATGTGTTCGATTCTCGGGTCATTGTTTTGTTTTATTCTTGTTTTCTATTTGATTTTTGTAACAGCGATTATGTCCACAATGGGCACGAATATGGGTTCCAGCACGACGTCGCATGTAAATAATTTACATAGGTTTTAATGAGGGTCTCGGGCATATTGTTCCATTCTCTAACTTGAGTATCTGCCAAATCATCAACGCTATTCAAAAGTTAAGACTTTTCCTTGTTGGTTGCCGACCACATACGTGAGAGAGAATATTGTACTGGGACTCGTTACTGAAGAGTACCTTGTCTAACTCACGTCGACGCCAATGGTGATGCCACCGTGCCAATAGCTTGAACGTGCCTGGCGGTGGCAAAATGTAAGGATATTGCCTGTGTATGGTCGGAATGCCCTCGCTGGTGGTACGTGTGTCGCAAACGATTACGTACTGTCTAACAAGGCATGTCATATACACATCGGCGCTAACGTATCTGGTTTAAACATTATGACATGCGTTATATACTAAATGTCTCCCTTACCTTTAAACATCTCTTACGCCGCCTAGCTGCCTAATATTGTCTAAGCCAATCAAAATTTGCTTGACGACTGCAACCAAACGTTCGACTATCGTCAACTAGTGCGACGCCTGCCTGCGCCGTTCCATTTACCCGATTTCTTTCAGATTCTGAAAATCGCGCCTAAGTAACAAAATAAGAATAAATGCTCGTGATTTGTTAAATGTGTGGATCGTTTTCCCCTTTCCATGTATTCGGACTATTATATTTTGACCGGATATGCGTGCAGTAACACGTGCCTACCATGGTAATAGATAATTTGTCAATGTGATCGAATTCATACGCATTATCATATACAAAACATTTTGGTCTAAATGTCTACCACCGTGTGTGATATTATATGTTAAAGTAGTACTTTTTTCAGTTTTTTATTGGGGTAACAAGGTATCCCAGTATGTACATAACTAAGAAGAATATTTGGACGCAAGAATGTTTTGATTTTAAATATTTTAAATAAACTTAGCTTGGATTGGCCTCCCACTCATTGTGTGTGCAGACTGGTCGATCTGAAAGAACGAACTTGTTTAATATGTAATACATTAGATGTAATTTTTATTAATTTGTAAAATACTATCCATTATATTTAAGAAATATATAAAGAGCCAGATATCATTATACTAGACCAAGCATTTTTAAATTTATACAATTGGTTCAGATAAAAAATAAAGACAATTTAATAAATCTAGCTATATCTGATAAAGAGAACTTTATCTTCCGCAATACAATACTTAACACTTTTTCTTAATATGCAACCATATTAGGATACTATTTTATGGTTAAAACTTTGACAGACGTATATTGCATTTTGTTTTGTATGGATTTGCTCGTTTTACTACTACATGTCATGTGTCTATATTAATTTTATGTATGTATATGTAATGCAATTAGGTACTATGTACAAATTGCTATTAAAAAATTATGTATGTTAAATTAAAGGAGAATGTATAAACATAGACAAAAGTTGAAGGGCGCAAAACAAAACATCTGAACAAAAATACAAAAATACGCTCGGTAGGTTGACATGAGCGTTATGTTTATATTTTATTATAAGTTAAATATTCATAACTCCATATAAATGAATAAGTCGAATCAGATTGCAATTTGACAATAACATTGCAGTGTGTCTGTCGTCTTAGATGAATCATATTTTTATATCATGCATAGCACTGCGATTTAGATCTATAAATGTATTTCGAAATGAGGAATATTTAATTATGCGAAGGAAATTGTTAGCTGCTGTTATGATATTTTATGAATGCATATTTTACAATTAATTATTTTATGTGGCATTTATAGACTGAGGAATCCGTGTCACATATTTGTATATCTTATTTCAATGCGGTATTCTCGTCTTTTGTCACCATACAAAAGACGCGTTGAAGTTATCCTCTTATCTGATAATTTACGAAAAATATATGAATTTAACCCTTTACTCCAAAGATATGACTTCTGTAATGTGCGACCAGTGTGGACCCAGACGAGCCTGCACATTTGTGCAGTCTGATCAAGATTTACACTGTTCGCTTTTAGGACAGAAATAATTTTATCAACCTGGAAGCGAACAGTGCAGATTTTGACCAGACTGCATAGGTATGCAGGCTGATCTGGATCAACACTGATTGCTCGTGACAAAAGTTATATCCATGGAGTAAATAAGTTGTTACGTGAAGAAATCTCATTTTAGTCTTGATATTGATTCTACTGAAGAAATAGAAATATAACTATAAAAATTAAAGCTGTAAATGGAATAAAGTTAAAGACAATAAGAATAGAAGTTATAGTCTCTATAATCAGTAATTGTTTTCGTTTCTTTGCACCTATGGAAACATGTCGTTATATATCGTCCCCTTTTTGGAATCACTTGACCTGATCTTGTTTAGTTTTCATCATATTATACTTTCATATATGAACCATTACTCAATAATTCAGTCACAAGAAGATGAACAAAATGGTTAAGTTACAAGTTGTAATAAAATAGCAGTGAAATAAACATCAAAGGGCGACTTAGGAAATTTCGGGAATCGTGTGATGGCAGAATAGCAATTCAATGGTTGACTGGAAATAGCCGTTCTAGTTTCCTTAAGAGGTAAGAGTGGTCCCAGAAATCGACAGTTTAATCGTATTTTCCGAACAATGTTTAATTAAATACAAATCAAAAATAATGTTACTGTGAAAAAAAGTGAAAATAAGAATCAAATAATTTTAACACAATTAATACAACTGCGTAATATTTCAATGCTATTTTTTTCAATCATCATTGTTATTTCAGATTTTTTTTTTTATTTCAGTCTCGGAGACATTCTACAAACTAGAAAATTGTGAGAGAGAAACCATTGCATTATCAATTTTTTTTAACTGTACGAAATGATAATGGACCCATATGTTTATGCGAACTGAGTTGTTTACGCTTTGTATAATGTATGAATTCAAACAATGATTGAATAACTAAATATAAAACGAAGTTTATTTAAAAGTTTCAGGCGGATCACCTTTCTTTCTCAGTTTAGTCTGCATGTCGGAAACCCACGGTTACCTAATCCCCTATAGCTTATTAATTCACTTTCGCTACCCAATGATAAAATTTACGAGTTCTTTACCGTCTAGTGTATACATACATTACAATGCTCTTAACTAGTCACCTGCTTGCGGATGGGGATTTTCAAGTATATATAGGGTTAGTGCAAGAAGCTTCCAATTCCATCTTTTTTAAATGGGCCTATATATAGGGTACGGAAGCCTTATAGAAATTACAAAGACAAAATGGCCCTTATAAGCTTCCGTATTAAAAGGCAATTAATTAAGTTAGGTGTTTTTCTCCCGTATATAATTTTATTCATATGCTATTTAGAAGAAAACAAGAGTTTGGATTTTATAGTCCTTGCCTGGTTTAGGCCAAAACGATATAACATAGAGCTTATGTTAAAATAAATGGCAGGAGGCGGAACCAGAAAAAAACAACTCCACCAGTACTATTTTATTGGTCTAAATATTATTTGAATGGTTAACACTATAGCCTACGGTTAACGGTTAAGTAAAAATTCTTTATTGATTTACTCAAATATTCAAAATTGTCAATTTATCACACAAACGAAATAATTATGTTGACGTAAATTTGCGGTAATGTTGATGAAATTCATAGAACGTAGATCAGTTCAGATGGAACAATAAGTCAGTTGGTCCCTGAAAATGAACACTTCTTTAGATCTAAATAAACTCTGTTACAGTCAGTCTTGTGTCGATAATGCAGTTAATTGTACAACTTTACATCATTTTCGTCCAAAATTGTTATCTAAATGTCTCGATCTTAATTATTCTTATGAAACTGATGATAAACTAGTCATAATTATTTTCTGTCCGAGACCGAAACAAAGAAAAAAAAACACATTAAATTGTTATACATGCAGACTTACTCGATCAAAGATGCACCCGCATTAAATCACATCAAAGTCATTTTTCCTAATCCCTAACTATAATAGACAATAAAATACAATGACCTCGAATTAAAATCCAATTAATTAAGGACCTTCAATTTCCTGGTGAAACTGACAGCATGCAATGGTGTATTGTCCTCTTTAAGTCACTTTATTTAGTTTTTAATTGCAGTCTCAACTTAGACAAACAAGTACGTCAGGCATGTGTCTATTTATAAAGTGACTATATATACTTAAGTCTTCTTTTATCAAACTATCATGGCAATTAAAAGATACTTTTTTTGCATATATGCTTTTTCTGATCATTTATTTAATATTATGATCTCTATTAACTCAGAGACATAGAATACAGAGACATAGAATACATTCTATATATTCTATGTCTCTGATTAACTGTATGCGGTACATGTTACATGAATCTGGGTTAAACATTTGATTAGATCTGTAGTCCTCAATGTCAATCAAAAGCTTGGTTTTACGTCATTTCCTTGCTAATCATGCGCAGATGTAATGCGCAACGAAAATTTGGAAAAGTAAGTAATCAATGCTGTATAATGTTTTTCCGCAATTTATGCAGAACCGGTTGAGACTTTAAAGCCAAGCAAATAGCTGCATTCAGAAAAACTCATGCCTAGTGTATATGACTGTGCCTGCACTTTCTAGTGCTGTCTGCTATTTGACAAATCGACTTTATTCCAAGAGGTGATGCTGTGAAAGATTCCTTGTCGTAAGTGTGTCATAGCCTCGTTCGAAGGAAGAAGAAAAGTCAACTTAAAGCAATGACTCTTGTGTTAAATATATAACGTGAGAAATCAGCTGATATTAAGATTTTCTCAATTATTTTATCACACATCACATCAGAGGTCCCCATAATTATTGACCTCCATCCATGTGACGATATAAAAGAACTAATTTGGCAAATTTCTGACCCAAATCTGGGCTTAATTGGGCAACTATTTATTTGGTGGATTCAAATTGATTTCACATGATATCAAGATTAATTGTGGTGTTTACGTACTGAGTGCAGTGTCTAAAAACAGACAGGTTTTTAGTGTGTAAATAATACAGATGAAAATGGAGTATATAATCTATGGAGCTATGCATACAGTCATAGTGTGTGGGTAGAGGGCCAGACTTAAATTGCAGTCACATAATTTCAGTAATTGGCATTTTATTCATTTGTCAAATCTCCAGGAAGAATGTGACAAGAGTTTAACCTTTCAGATTATATTATTTAGACGAGTTTTCATGCAGTTGCTAGTCATTTAGAGAGGGATTGGAGTTGAGCGGTGTAGCTTGTAAGTTATAGTAGACGGCTTGTTTGTGAAGGAGAAAAAGGAAATATTGTGAATGCTTCAGTAGTATAGCAAACAGAAGTATCCATGTTTTCTCCTAAGCTGATAAGCACCTGGACAGCTGTTAAAACAATTCAACATAGATGTGTTTTTGAACATGTCTATATCTAAAAAGGGTAACAAAAGAGGGAATGACGCAGTAGCTTCTAGACTTGCCGACTTTACAGGAGAAAGAGAAACACCAATAGCAGGTCACAAGATGTCATCTTCGCAAGAGCAGGATGATGCCAATTCTGGTTCAGAATTTGAACCATGCATGGAAGATCTAACAAATTCAATGGAATCCTCAGGATTCAGGGATATAAGAGACTCTAAGGTAAGGACATTTCTGTTAGCTTATGTTAAATTTAACTTGTGTTGATACATAGTAACATACACTTTTAATGAGCATTTCATTGGTAATAAGCTAAGTTTGTTTTATTTAACACTTAGATTTTTATCTGGGAACCCTTTAACACTACAAAAAGTATGTGAATATAGTGGATTTTAGAGTGTATGATTGGGTAGTGTAACAGCCAACCAGCTGGTTTAGTTGAAGTGGATCATTTTTTTTTTCAAGGGGCACTTTACTCAAGTGTTTATGCAGAGTGATTTTTTTTTTTTAAACTCCCAGTGTCCATAATGTTTTAGAATGGATCATAGTGGACAGTGCTACAAATTGTAAAACTTTTCACAATTTGCAATTTTTTACAATTTTTTTGTTTACGAATTGTAAATTGTAAATGCTACAAATTCTAAATTCGGATTTTTCAAGTGAGGAAGCCTTCCAGCTGGGTTAAACTGAATACCGGTATCCACTTTTTTACCGGAATCTACCGAAATCCGTTTTCAAATACCGGAATCTACTTAATTATATATAATGTATATTAATATGATATAGTTTATGATATTTAACTCTTATGTAAAGTTTAAGAAAAAAAATATTAAGCCAATCATGATTTAGAGAGGTGTTTTTGTATCCCTTTCGTATATAATACTTTTCGGTGTTCATAAGATTTGCAGACATGGTACTAACTGGTAACAAAACACCTCCCTAAGTCATGATTGGCTTAATATTTTTTCCTAAAACTTTGCATATGGGTCAAATATCATAAACTATATCATATTAATATACATTATATACAATGAAATTAATATAATGAATGTATCAAGTAGATTCCGGTATGCGAAAAACAAATTTCGGTAGATTCCGGTAAAAAAGTGGATTCCAGTATTCAGTGTAACTGTTCCAGCTGGCTTGCGGTAGATCTTGGTTCTACCCCGGTGCGCTTTGTGCCTGAAATAGTGTATAGAGGTTCCTCGGGTCTTCCTCCACCTAGTATTAGCTGGACGTCGTGATATGACTGAAATACTGTTAAAGCGACGTTAAATTCCAAATCAACAAACAAATTGTAAAATGATTTACTTTTACCAGGGCTGATCTGAAAGTGTTGCAATCCATACATACATAAGCTGTTATCAAGTTGTTATAAAATGTCTGCTTTACTAGAATACTTTCATATATATATGAACATTTTCTGAAAGGGAAAGTAGAATTTTTAATGTAACTGATTACATCTTATCGCAGATGACAACCCATGTAATCTTAATATCTTTGAAGCAGGATTCTGTCAAAATTGACCAGCTCCATTTTCAAACATAGGGTATGGTCACTATCAGAAGACAACAGACATACCCCTTAAATGATAGGAATATGTTAGTAACTTAATTCTTATACCTACTGTGTTTGTTGATTACTTTTTATGAAAAATGAATATTTTATTTATTTAATGTCTTGACTCAATTTTTCCAATAGGTCAATAGTTAAAGGTTATACTATGGGGTCACACGACTAATGAAAAATACAGAAATATTACAGCAATACCCCATAAAGGGATACACGCCCAAATGAATTTGACATAAGAAATGCTTGAAATTTTGCAGAAGTGGTAATAAAACATATATAACCATCATAGTAAAATAAAAAAG
>JAULCC010543808.1:0-10663 GCA_032358795.1 Nuttallia obscurata
CAAACAGCTTGGATCCAGATTAGACGCCGAGTAACCCGGCGTCTAATCTGGATCCTAGATGTTTGACACTCGGTCAGTTGTTTCTCTACACATTGGATGAATCCAATGGATTTTAAATCCAGGCAGATGACAATTTAAGCAGATGTTTTTTTTTTCAGCAGTCTAAAGGTTAAAGATTCTTAGCTATCTGATCGATCTTCTGGTGGTATACATACTCCCGTATTACTAATACAAAGGGTACTTTTATGTATTTTTTTTACATATTTTATTTATTTTATAAGCATGGGTTGTGCACGCTCATAATAAATAATCAATGGTTTTTTAATCGCTGCTAATTCAAACAAAAGTAATAATCAAAATGTATAAATCCAGCGTAAATATGTGGCTATCAACATTGTAAAATTGTTCAAAAATAAACAAAAATGCTACTTCACATTTTCTATAAATAAAAAATATCTATTGATCCAGTTAAAGTCTATTAAAAATACGCCAATTAGTATAGTAATTTATCAACAATAGTGTGACGTCATACTTATATGACGTAATGACGTTAATTTGATGTTGGTTTCCTTTTCTTTTTTTTAAATTTTCTAGTTCGCATATTCTGTAAAATGGATAGTGTATCCGTTTTCTGTATAATTAAACGTACATCAGTTTATAAGTCTTGTTTATCCTGAATGTATTTGTTTATACATATAATAAATTGATCTAGATATGTTTCAATGCCTTAGCTTTGATGTGTTGATATATGTCACACTGGATGAGGACACGGATGGTTAAAATTCTTAAATAATGAAACATATGTTCTGTTTTGTTCAAATAATGAAATATATGTTCTGTTTTGTTCAAATAATGATACATATGTTCTGTTTTGTTCAAATAATGAAACATATGTTCTGTTTTGTTCAAATAATGATACATATGTTCTGTTTTGTTCAAATAATGAAACATTATGACTTTACGTTACATATGTGACATTCATGCCGGACAAAAATATACATCTTTAATTGATACGTGACTGATAGTTTGGCGGACACATATGTTTATAAGTATGTGCTTGTTTGAATGCTTGTCATACTATTGTATAAGTATGGAAATCAATCATAGCCTATATCAAGTTTATATACAAACTAATATATGATAAGATAAATTGGTTCACCTAATCGAATCTATGAACGTAGAAAACAGGCCATTGAATCAGTTACATTGCAAGCATGGGAAATCACCTGCTTCTACATGTATATTGTATACAAAAACACCAGCACTATCTATCTAGGATCTTTGGAGCATTGTAAATGTGTTGTAATCAAATAAAACGTGATACAGATATTTTTGTCAAGAATATATCAGCCATATCAGCCAGACAAATAAAAAAACACTTTTTTGTTGAATGTTAACTATAAAAAAAAAACAAGATTCCTTTGAATATGTGTCAATCAAATTTGGTTATATACGAATATATGTTTTTCAAGAACAAATCAACAACAACATTAAGAACATGTGTTCCATACTAAAGCATGCCTTCTATTTTCAATTTCCGTGTACGCATACAATATATTCATAGTGTACAGTCGATTTCCTTAGTTCCTAATCGCAGAACCAGGTAATATTGACGTCGAACTAGACTGAAACTTTTGTGTAAGTTCAATTTTCATGTAGGTAAAGGAAATGCTGATTTAATTTGTATCGACATGTCATCATGTTTAGTATATCATTTCTTTTTTAACAACCATTAAACCACCCTAGTAAGACAGCCTTTGAAAAGGATGCAAATAAAACAAATTACGGTTTGTTCAACTTGATTGGTGTATCTATCTAGGTGGTTTACTGCAAGGCTATATTGCCCCCGAATACAGCAACACTTTTTGAGACTACTAAATTTTAGACCTAATCAAAATTATGCAATTTAACTCCTTCACTGCCGAAACAATACCGTGCATGCGCATTATTTCGTCTTTCTCATTTTTTTCACGAAACAGATTCGCTAATGTTTTGGCAAAAGAATAGGCTGAGTGTCAAACAGCTTGAAACTAAATGAGACGACGAGTTACTCGGCGTCTAATCTGGATCAAAGCTATTTGAATATGATATAAAACTCGGGGTAAGGCAGTAAAGGAGTTAAGTCATATTGTGAAAGATTTTCATTTCTAAATAAATCGACTATCTGTTTTCGTTTATTCATCTCCAGTTTGACACCTTTGAAACATTTAAGGCATGTCAGTTATCGTTATGGATGCTTTCTGAAAATGCAGAAATTCCTCGACAACGGTAAGTCAATTCGACATTAACAGTATTCACATTCAATTTGCAGTATCTACAGTTGAGCAATAAGTAAGAATTACTTATAGATAACAGTACTAATTATCGAGCTAAAAGTGTAATGGCTTCATTATGTCCTTAGTTAAGTTTGAGATATCCTATCTTTAACATAGCTACAGCAGTAATGCCCTATTAATTTAAGTTACTGAATTTAAAAATTGAATTTTTCGCCTCGGTGCTTTTGGCCCATGCAGAAACATAGTTTAACGTATGCATTATTTGTTTGAATTAAATCCATTTGCTACGAATATCTGAGACGTATTTGAACTAAGACATATAACCTGAAAAGCCAGATCAGTTCTTTGCAATAACTCTAGACCACAAATATAACACTTCCCGACGGAGGCTTTTATCAGGCAATTTCTAAGAGAAAATATCTTTTACATCCTAATAAAGTGTTATCTTTCATTACAATAATATATTCGTGCAGATGTTGTTGTTGGTTTTTATCTCAGTCTTCTAGAATAAAGAACTCAAGAGGAAGAGTCTTATATTTGGTAGTTGTAATATTTGCCATTCAAATCAATGTGCATTTTGTAAAATATGATATACAAAGATGTCACTTTAGTTGTGCTACATTTTAGTTGACTGACTATACCACTATTGTTACATAACAATACATGCAAACACAATACGAACATATAAAACAACCAATGTATTTGTGGTAAAATGTATGCGCAACCGTTATTCCCAACAACTGGATAAGTTCACTGGATGTCTTTGTCAATTCCTTTCGTGAGATTTTAAATTTAATATTAATTTCTTATATATTTGTCACAAAGTTATAAAACTTTAAATTGATAGACATTTCAATACATATTTTCTGACGATAATTCAGAAATTATAAGAAAACATCTTCCTGGTGTTTCCTTTAGCAATAAAAGGCACTATTAAAAAGCAACGTATCTGCACAAGTTTGTAAACACTTTTTATATGGCACATCAAGCTTTCGATTTTCAAAACAAAAAATAATTGATTTTCTAAACTTTTATAAAGCTTCTAGACACCCTAGAGAACATTTTATAGGGCACAATCAAAACAATATAGCATTCATGTTTTTGTTTGGTTTTCAGATTAAAGTCACATGGACATATTTCAAGTTATATTGCTATTTTCAAGCTTTTCTTGATAGAGATGACAATAATTGTCCCTTTTTAGAATGGTCGATCTTCAGCAGTCTAGCTGAATGGCTTCTTGCAATGTGATGGATTTTGGACTCGATATAACAACCCAAGTAGCTGTGAAAGTCCCAGTACATGGTAGTCAAATTCACACACCACTGAGCTTAAGATACACATACACACGCCTTTAATTATATGATCAGTAACTTATTATTTTAAGTTATTTATAAACGTGTGGCGTAAATGATAATACATATTCCGATTAAACCCTTCATTGCCGGAAGCAATACCGCGCATGTGTAATATTACATCTGTCTCGTGTTTTAGCTTCACATATTTACTTTTTTTGGCAAGTAATGTATTGTTATTATATAAAAACTGTAAAAAAATATTGCATTTACTCGGCGTCTCATCAGGATACAAGCTGTTTGCATATGATTTAAAACTTCGGTAAGGCAGTGAAGGGGTTAAAATTAAGTTTCGACTTGTGTAATTTTAAAGTTAAACTTACAATTGTTACAGCTGAAGGTTTTTAAAAGCAAAGTTGAGTTTAGTACTGATCCAAATGCGTGTGGTTCTAAAGTGGCAATATGTAGACGGAAATCAATAGATCGATTTATATTATAGTTGGAACACGTGATCACATCCGTTATCCGAATACACAGGAAGCGGATTGGTGTCATACACGCAAATATCCCTTTTATAATACAAGCTACGGTTTCTTAAAATAACCACATTAATAGATTTCATCTGTTCAATAAATGCCAACATAGTTGGTCTAGCTATATAATATCTTTTAATGTAATTTCACCTAAATTCACTTAATCAGGTACAAATAAGCACATATAATATTCGTCCTCTAAATCTCCTGTATCACAACATTGACAATAATGCTCCTTATGTGGTATTCTTTTACAAGCATACATGTATCTACCTGTATGTATTCGTAATGAATGTCCTTATATTCTCAACCTGGTCGCATATGTTCTCAGGCTTACAGTATCACTTAAATAGCTTTCATATTCAATATTTCTTTTTACAGTTTTATATAATAACAATAAATTACTTGTAAAATTGTATTTGCAATAACTGTCCTATTTTACACAAAACAATTAGTTTTCCTAGAAATGATAGTAAGTTAGTATGAAAAGTACTTAGTGGATAGTCTCACACATATCCATATCCATGTCCATTGCTAATTGTTTTTTCAAATAATATACCCAATTATTTATTCCTTTATTATAATATTCTTCTACAAGGTTATACACTTTTTGTATTAAAATATTATCTGTTTTTAGTAATTTTTACCAGTATTTTACTTTTCTTGTCCAATGTAAAATATGTAATGGGTATTTTCCTAGCTCGCCCTAAACATAGGCATTCTAGTATTCAAAATATGTTAGCAAAAACTTCAAGTGTTGTCTCTGTTTGCTGATACTTCTTTAAACCCTACAACACAAGAGTAGCATAGATTAGAGCTTACAAACGCACCAAATAACTGACAAAGTAAGCGTGTTTGTTTTTACGTAATCAAAGTTCGGAATTTCAGCATTTTTTATCACGTGATCCAATTGCTGTTATTGTTCCCGTAACATTACTTTCTAGCAGTTCACTGAGGTATATATCTACTGTCGTTAGTGTCGTAATGTTTATTAAATATGTAAAAGTTTTGCTGTTTTCCCATGTCCCGTTTTATTCGATTCGCAAAATAAATCATTTTTTTCGTCTATAAATTATTGCTCCACAATACAGAATCTTGTCAGCGATAAACCGTCTTCAGTTTACCTTTTTTGCACCACATAGACTATCACGAATGATGATTTCAAATCCTCGCCGCCAAGCTTTTTTAAATTTCATAATTAACTGTGTAAGATTAGCTAATCTTTCTCCAAGAAATGTATTCTTTTCTCCGATGCACTTTACCATTGTATCAAATATCTCATTATGTCTCCACGAGATTACTTAATATAAGATAAAAATGAACAACAATGATTTCCCTTTATACCGTCTGTGCAATGTCCGATTCTCTCCAGTGGCATTCCTTTCTTACTTGAAACGTTGTTGTTGTTTTTTTCAACCCCTCCTCCCCCAGCAATCAATATCTCTAAGCTGGTACCCTTTACCTCTACCAATGTTTTACCAACAGCAGCTATTTTAAATGGTTTATTTCTAAAGTAAGAAAAAACAAACTTTTAAACAAAGGGTTATTTTCTACTGATAAGTATATTATATAAACAATCTAGACCAATAAGCTATTGGTTGGCTCCTAAACGAACAATAAATATCCTAGACTACCGACACTAAAGGAGTATTAACAGACATTCGCGATGCCAATAAATATCAATTGAAAGTCGGTGTAATTGAAACGCACATTTAATAAAGAGCGAAAATCTGCATGATATTCAATATGTATGAAACGAGAATATGAGATTTTGCATTCTTTGCAATGAATTATTTTCAATAAGTGAATGTGTATGTTTAATGTCTTACATTAAATGTGCGCCAAAACGCTGATTATGTCATAAACTTGTATTTAATGAGCCGTTTTATGAGAAAGTTTCTCGCAAAGCAAAACTGGCAATTTCCGGAGAGCAACGCCACACGTTGTCGTTAAGTTTTCTGAAAAAATGCGGAGTCAAATGAAAGGGACTTATTACACTTTCTTGCAACTCTTTTCGAGTTCGTTTCCTGGCTAAAACCAGTACATAGTGTGAAATTAGGTCAGGAGAATAGCCCCCGTTTGAACACGCAACCCCTCTGCGCAAGACAACATATCCATTACACCACTGCGCCCTGGTAGTTGGCTGTCGCATTGAAACATAGATAAGTTTACAGCTACTATGCAAGACACACTTTTTATTTCAATTAAGTATAATTATAGTTGAATCAATTAGAATTGATTAGCGGGATACACATGTGCTTACAATTTTAGGTTCAACTAAATATAAACATTAAATAATTTTTTTATAGTTTTTATAAGTTGTTTGCTAAACTTGAGTTTCTTCATTTTTTATTTCTTATGAGTATCAGCTTCTGTTAGCAAAAGCATAACATAAATAATGTTCATAGTATGAGCTATCAGTGACTTAACTACTAGCAAATAGATTTGTAATTGTGTTATGTAAGCATAAGCACTTTTTTCACGTGATGCATTCACGATTTAATTTAATTACAATGTTTCTTAACAGATTTTGAAACGATTTCTTGAGATATAGGTGCTATGAATATTGCGAACCTAAGGGAAATAGGATGTGTAGAATATAAAATCAACAATAGTAAACTGTAATAGTTATAAGCAAACATGAATTGCATGTTAAATGATGAAACAAAATAGTCTATATTGTCTTAATATTTATCTTAGATTAATTAATACTACTGTGTTTGACAATTACATAAAACAACTGTCGAACATGTATTGATACTGTATATTTGACAATTGTATTTTGAAAAAGTCTTGGCCGTATTCCACTATCATGATACTATATTGTAAATTCCCAATGGCACATGTATGATGCCGATTGCCAATACAATTGAGTCTAGTTGAGTTGGTATGTTTCTTCTAGGGCACTACACACTTAGCTTATACAAAACATAATAACTAAAGGTATTTTCTCCACTGAATTCTGTAATAATTCTGCCGACGTTGCATAAATAGCTTTCAACGATTAAACAATAAGCAAAATCTGATCGAGCATTATGTATGTTTAAGATTTTGATCTACCTTTTATGGTTCGTGATCTTTTGCATTCTGCATGGTGCTAAAATTTACCTATCAATCCGCCTAAAAAGCATTTTCACTGCAACAGAGATCAGCGTAAATTTACGACTGACGAAAGTATTTTGGTATATTGAAATATATCAGTAAAGCTACACAACTGAAAGAATGACATATTTCAGCAGGTATAACGCCAAGCAATAATAACACAGATTGCTTCTAAAACAAAATGTCTCTTAAATTTATTTTGATCAATACTTTCATGAATATTTCGCTGCATAATTAAACTCAGCATTTAACGGGATCGTTTGTATCGGTCAAACAAGACAAATCAGAAAATGGTGTAATCACCCGCCGCTATGCTACATGAGTATGCGATGTCTTATGTTCTGGTTAGGCAAGACCGATAAAATATTCTACGATCAAGCGCATTTATGTAACATACGGAAAAAGATGCTATCTTTTAAAACGATCAAACTAGAAAATGCAGACCTCCATATACCTCTTGTAACGATCACTGACCGCATTACATGCCATTCATAAATAAAGCAGTTTTCTTTTCAATGACATAACGTTTACGGAAAACTAGCTGCATCATGAACTCGTGTATATGGACTGGAATGGTTATAACACTGTCCAGAAATCCACCAAGTAATAACTCCGACAACATAACCGGGCATATCATAGTCAAATAAAAGTCGGTCGTAACGATACAGGCACATTATTGTTATAGTAATAAAGGGATTGGAACTGTTTTTGCAGTCACGGAAAACACAACAGCTATGTAACAAAGTGCTTAATATATATACACTTTACAGTAGGTGAAAAGGCTTCAACGGATATTGGGAAGAAATCAGAAAGCAGAACAATTATACACTAGAAACTCTGAAATAAATTATAGGAAGAAATCTAATGAAGCGGTCAAACCTTTATATCAAGTCATACACAGATAAGCGCTGCTGCACTATTAGACAGGCAAAGATATCTGATAGCTTGCTATAATCAATGCAGACGAATTAGAGCATTATGCACAGCTGTGCTTAACTATTAAACAGACAACGAACTTCACAGTGCAAAAATGTAAGAACTATAATAGGTATTTCTTTCACGGGAGAATATATTATCATTATGCAAATAGGCGTTGTACTTTATATCGATGAGACCAGTTGCTTAAGACAGATCAGATTATAACACCACAAGCTTTTGCATGTTAAACATCAACCGGGATGAGCTTGTGTTATTTTCACATATAGAGACCATCAAGATTGTAAAGCAACCAAATACGTCACAAAGAAAACGACAAATTAGATGGAGCCTGTACAGCGATGAAAAAAGCACATGTAATAATTTAGCAAAACTATGTTGCACTAGTACAATTAAACAAGATTATTATAGGATCCATTTTAATTGTCAAGAAAAAACGAATGGAACATTACAAAGCAGTACTCTTTAAAACATGAAGTGTTTCTACAATGGGATTCAAATGAGAACGTCTTGGAAACAAATGTTTTTTATAAAAAAGGTAAGTCAATAGGATCATATGCTGCGGCTATGCTAGAAAAATGGACCGTTTTGCATCAAAGCGCAGCTAAGTCAAACAGATAAGGGATGTGTTCACATTTAACAGTTAACAATTACTTATAAAACCATAACGCAATAAGGCACTGTATTGTACAAAATTGCAAACTGATTTGATCACAAACAGCGTTAAGCAAAAAGGTAATCCACGTGATTAAGGACCATTCGCAACACTATAAAATGAGTAAAGAGGGAGAATCTTTTGAAGTTGTCAATGAATACAAATAACATTAGACCTAATTCAAGCGAGTCATCATATCAGAAATTAAATAATTGGCTCTTTCGTGATGATCAAGAGCTCAAATGATATCGCAGCAGATATCTGCAAAGTATAATGAAATAGTCAAACGGATAGGTTTTTTGTTAGGGTAAAGGGCTATGCATCTGATCATAACGCAATAAACCACTGTATTAGAATAAAAACAAACACATGCGATATTTGCAAAGATCATGGACGACAATTCAGCTTATGACAAAAATAGAAATAGGTAAATATGATGTTCGTAACAATCAGTGCAAAGATATTGAATTATTTCAAAGAATGTGTTGCACTTAAATGGGTATGAAAGGTCATGTATGGGATGGTATGTTTTGGCCAGAAAGACAATCTTATATTGACGCAAAAAATGCTCCGCTATGCAAACATTCAAATGAATAGAGTTTGTGCAACAGCTAAGAACAGCAAACTAGGACATCATAAGCAATATGAAAGGGTTCTTAGCTTTAAATAGCATGTGTACAGTACAGGTAGACCAATAAAATCATTATGCAATTTAAGAACGCATTATATAATTGGAAATCAGATAGCATAATTTGCTACAGACACAATCAGGACATAATAAAATGACATACTTGTGGATCCCGTTGATGTGGACGACTGAAGACGGCGCCGGGATGAACCCCGTCGGAATTTCTTGTTTCGTATATTCTGAAAACGGGTGAGCATCAGACCCACTGCAAATGATTGGAGAGAAAAATGTACTGATATCAGAACCATACACGTTTATATATGTTTCAATTCAATTATAAGAAATATGCTTTAGAAACTAATTTTGTACTTTAAAAGTCCGATGCCAGACTTTCGATCTAGACATGAACATACGAAGCATAATCAATTAAGTATTTTAATACAAATCAGACACAATATGGAATATTTCAGTCTTGGGTATTCTAATTATTGCATTGTTCAAGAATAATTTACACATATAAAATACCATTTAACTTAACCCTTTGCCTGCTAAGCGCGACCGTGATAGACTTTGCAAACACCTTGGATCTAGATTAGACGCCGAGTAACTCGACGTCTAATTCGGATCCAAGCTGTTTGACACTCAGCCAAGTATTTCTCCAAATATTTGGCGAATCTGGTGGATTTTAAATCCAGGCAGACAGCAATTTAAGCAGACGACAATTTTTTTAGCAGGCTAAGGGTTAACCATAACCTCGAGTCTTTATAAACAAGCATGTTCTCAAGGTACTGGCAACTTTCCCTCTCGAACAAGCGGCTTGAAAGAATGGACGCATATCATTTCTATAACTGGGCTTAGAATCGAACACACAACTCATAGGATGAGCACCCAGCATTCTTAGCACCAGATCATCAGGTCTTGCTATTTACCTTAAAACGTTAGTTTGTTCTAGAATATGCATGAGGCAAGCAACGACTACAGAATGGAGTTATTGGTTAATTGTGTTTTCTGTAAACTTCTGAAAGTAATCTGACAATCACGTATATGTAGTAATCGTTTCTGGCCTAAACTGATTTTTAAGAAAAATATATATTCGATTGTGATCTATTATCAGAGACAATAGGGTTGGAGGAAAAAAGACTATATACTTTGCCAAGTCTGGTGTGAATAATACATCTCACAATTCAATTGTTGCTTTTATTCCATGAAAATAGATAGCTGTTTGCTCAAGAGAGCAGTTT
>JAULCC010543919.1:0-10662 GCA_032358795.1 Nuttallia obscurata
CGCAAGCCAGCTGGAAGGCTTCCTCACATGAAAAATTCGAAGTGCCCAGACCGGGATTCGAACCCACAGCGGTGAGGTTGTTTATTAAGAATTAATGTCTATATAGCAGTATTTCAGTTACAAGGTGATGTCCAGCTCATTACAGGTAGAGGAAGACCCCGGGGGAACCTTGTACACTATTTCAGGCAGAGAGCTCACCCAGTAGAACCACCCAACTTCTTAAAGCCAGCTTGAAGTCTTACTTACTTGAAAAATAAGCTTAGTTTTTGTGATATATAACATGAACTATGCTGTCACAGACGGAAGTGTTTCTTATATATCATCAGTAATGTTTCTAAAATGGTGACACAAATCCATTCAACATTGAAGATATTTTACCCTCTTATACACTTACCCTGTAGCCTGTTACTTTGAGGCCACAATTGCAGCCGTTGCTATCCAATGCCACTGGTTGCCATGCCAACATCAAGCTGTTGTTACCTACAATTTTCTCTACATGGAAGTTGCTAGGAGCCTGTGGTGGTCCTGTTGCTACTGTCTGAATGAAGTGACTGCTACCAGACAACTCTCCACTGCCAGTGTGTATGCCATTACTGGGAAAATGTCCTGGAACACCTGAGGTCAAAGTTCAAACAGATTAAAGTGATGAACTAAATGTGATAGATAAGCAAAATGACAATGATTTATTCACTTTTTCAGATTCCACCTGTACTTTTTTTCTGCTTGCACAAGATCACATGACCCGGACTAATTTAAATATTTCGTCTAAAGTGTTACTTTAAATAGTTTTCCGCCCATCTTTGTTGCAATGAGCTGAACTCTTATTCTGCACATAATTTCCTACTAATTTCTGCCAGGATTTTGTGTGGATTCTGTCTTGGATTTATTGTACAGAAGGGGTCTCGGTTGGAACTATTCAACTACTATATACTAGAAATAACTTAAATCAGTGCCCTTTTATCACCTATTATTGATGAAATACCTGAAAACAAAGTATTTAATTACAAAATAAACAGACCAATCACTGGTTATGGCCCCTAAATATGTCATCTTCCAAAGCCATAAAAGGTAGTGATAAGGTGACAACCTGAAGTATTAAGATAAGCCATCAGTTAAGCCATCAGCTTGTAATACCAAGCTTGGAAGGTGATAAATTGTAGTTTAGACTAGCTAAATGATTGAAACCAAGACTGAAAGGTGATAAAATTTTAAGTGACATAAGTAAGTTTATACATGCTAATTGTAATTGACCCAACTATAAGATAATAATAAACTTCTCTCAATTTGAAATTCAAAGAAATTATGTATGGAAATTCAGATTATCCCAATATTAAATTTAGATTATCATAATATCAAAATTGTAATTTTTTCGTGATTTTGTTAGCTGGTTACATATATGGAAGGTACTTATGACAATTTTATAACCCATATGTATATGGCAGGTACAACAAATTTTGTGATACAGTGTTTCGTAGTACAGGCCCAAGTTATGACAATTCTGTGAATGTATAGAGTGTTTACGCTATAGCAATTATGGTGTACAGTGAAGACAACATACAGGTACCTTCTGTTACTTTACTGTCTACAGAGGCTTTGTTATTGGAATCTAGAGGTTTGAGATTTTCTATCTTAGAAATCTCCCGTAGCAATTTATCTGAGTTTTCCTCCCCAAGTACAGTGAATGGGACTGATGCAGAAAGGAAAAATTAAAACAATCTTTACACACCTGGCAGAAAAATCCTAATTTCCACTAATGTACATACATTTTAATTTCTATAACTATTCTCTTTACAATAAACTAAAAAGGCCAATTTATAAATATAGTTTAAAGTTTAGATCAATCAATGACTCATGTTACATTATGTCTCTAGTTAAATGCAGTATATAATCTAGTTTTCAGAAATAATACTATTTCAGAAGCTATTTTCAGTGAAATATGTCAACTGGCAATAAAAACACAAATTTGTTAAAATATCCTTGACTTCTGCAAAATTTGGTCAACTGTACTTTTCAAGTGGGGAAAACCTTATCAGCAGGGACGAAGTTAATTCTTGATTAGTTACAAATCTTTAACTGTTCGCTGATAATTTGGTTATTACAGAAACACCTAAAGTGACAATGGAATACACCAAAGAACAATGATGGATGATGCCATGACAAAAACATATCATATACAATGTATGAGATAACAGTAAAGGTAACAGACATTTTTATTGTAAAGAACTTTAGACATCAAACTCACCAACCACCAGTGTGAATATTCTCAGGCTTTTACTAAAGAATGCAATTTTTAATCAAAAAAATAATAAAATATTGTTTTGGAACAAACCTAATTTACATTATTTACTTACATATAAATGTCTGCAAAAACTTTGAATGAAATCTGGAAATAGGATTTCACAAATGCATTTTTGAGTTTAAGTTTAAATGTATGTCTATAACTACCGATACCTGTACTTACCATGTGTATCAGGGTGATGGGAATTGCGTAAGTGACTGTACATTTGCGCTATTCTTTCTGGACTGGCATTTAAATGCTGTGGAACAAAGTTCCGGTTCCCTGCAATTCTATGTGGCAGTGCTGGTTGCAGGTAACTGGCTGGCACAAGGCCAACTTTACCATTCACTTCACCCTCGTAATAGCCATTCTCATCCATGTTCCCAATGACTTTGACTAAATCCCCCTCCTTCAAAGAGAGCTCTAGTCTGGGGTGGCCGCTCATGGAGAACATGGATGGATCATAGTCTGCGATTACAACAAAACTTGAGGCCTGGTTTCCCTGTGACGCACCAAATCCATTATAGACACTGTCTCCTTTTCTTTTTGGCAGATGTGGCAAACTGTTTGTTCTTAGACTGTTACGCACTAATCCGGGTACATGATGTGAACTGTTTGTGCGATTGGCATAAATGCGAGGAGGTAGATTTGTGTTTCCATGGTGACTATGGTGGCCATGGCGATAGCCAAGATAACGATGCTGATAAGCATCTGCTGATCGAGGACGTGGAGTATGGTGAGGACTAGAATCAGGTATGAGTTCAGTATCACTGACATAAGACATGTGTTCTCCACTATCGAGAGATGACTGAGAAGAGGACCTCCCCAATCTGTTGTGGTTGTGATCAGATCTTGTGTCAATGCGGCATATCTCTTCCAAAAGCTGTGAGGGTTCTGATCCAGACTTCAACTTCTTCAATTCTTGAACAAGTTTCTTAATAAGGACATCCTGGAAAAAACAGACAAAATATTCTTTTCATTATGCAACCAATTTTTAAACAGTGCATCTACCCGCAATGGCGGGTAAATCTGACACATCAACACTAAAAATTGCATATCCCTAACCCCTTTTCATCCATATATGAAGAGGTGTAGGAATTACACGCAGCCAACACATAGTAACCAACGATGTGTAAGCAAGAGTATGTCAAAATTTGCAAGTTGTTTCGTCTAATTCTGACACAGTTTGGCTAAACCTGACACCCTTTTGGACGTACATAAAAATTGCATTCCAAGAATAAATTTGAAAATTTAATATATCAACTAGTATCTCAATTACTGTGAAACTAAAGTATAGTGATCAAGTGTACAATAAAATTCTTAGGCAATCAACACATCAAGATAGAAGTGAAATTCAATAATTTAACAAAAAGATAATTTAACTTCATTGATTTTACATTATTGCATCTACTGGTTGTTCTAACCAAACATGGCAGAGGACAGGAACAGAACAGAACATTTTAGAACATAACACACATCCTTCAGTATACTTAATGGCCAGAACATTCACAAACAAAAACACTGGTTGATCTGTTCAGCGGGTAGATCTATTACAAATACTTCATCTCTTGCCTAGTTTCTGTTACAGTGTTTATCTGTGATCGTTCAATTAATTAAAATACAATAGTAATGTATGTCAATGGATTCCTATTTTGCAATAAACACATATAAATAAGGATACAGATTCAAACTAGACTAGTGACATCATTATTGTTATGTTTAAATTTTTTAAAAAAGTTCAGCTATAATTTGAAACTATAAATAGTAGGCCGAGAGTCAGATTTAACCAAAAGTAGGAATTACCCGCTATCACTCTACTTGCATTATAACATAACCTTTTGGATATTTATCAAGATATCTAATTGTATGACAGACATTTTTTTTCATATCAAATTGTACAGCTGGGCTTCCTTTTCATAAGATATAAAATTGTATGAGATACATCCTTTTTATATAAAAGATTTAAATAGACAATGATCCCTTTGTAATGTATAAATGTATAGTTAATAAACATCCTTCTTATACCAAATTATTAATAAATCATTATGTTTTCAAAAGATATTTGATAGTTTGATCTAGACACCCCAATTTGATAGATATCTAATTACATTGTTTAAGATAGGCATCCCTTTTCAAACACTTATCGATATGATAAACTTTCCTTTTCAGCAGATATAGAATAGTATGATAGTCATCCCTTCTCAATAGATATCATATTCATGACAGACATTCCTGTTCACTAGATATGAGACTTTTGGCATACATACCTTTTCATTACACAAGTTGGTGAGCTGTACTACTCTGGCCCTAAGACTTGCTGTAGCAGCAGGAGATCTGCTAATACCCTGGTCATCTTCTGCAAGCTAAAAAATCAACAGCAGTTAATACATAAGTCACAGTGCTGGAATGATATGAATGAGGACTTTTATAAACAGGAATTTGCTTCCAAAAATTAAAAAAAAAGAGTGACAATCACAAAATATGCCCGTCAATAATTTCTTGGATTCTAGGAAATTTTCTGTCTCACTATGACCATTTTACAAGCAAGCCTTCAAGAAGCAAATAATATTCAAGAGTCTAGTGCCAAAAGGTTCTAAGTACCTATGAAAATCAGAGGCAATTAGCACCTTTTGGCTGTAAAACCTGGATAAAACTAGAGCCATCACTAAATTTTATTTATACCCCATCCATCCATCCACCCAACAGCAGCCTTTGATAAAAAAAATGGCAATATTTAACATATATAAGAAAAAAAAGTTTGAGAAACACAAATGACCCCTCCCTAATTTAATAGTTACATAATGACCCTAACCTCTGATCTCCTGATATCAAATAAATAAAGGTCATCTACTCATAATGAACCTACTTACCAAATATGATGATTGTAGGTTAAACAATAGATGAGTTATTGATTGGAAACCATTTTAATAATTACAGTACTGAATGACCTTGACCTACTGACCCCAAAAGATACAGGGGTCATCTACTGATCATCATGAACCTACATACAAAATATGAGAACTGTAGGTAAAAAAATGGAAGATTGAGTTATTAATCAGAAACCATTTGGACGATTACGGTACTGAATGTCCATGACCTTTGACCTGCTGACCACAAAAGAGACAGGGGTCATCTACTCATCATCATGAACCTACCAACCTACCAAATATGAGGAAAGTAGGTTAAACAATGGATGAGTTAAATCTTTATTTATCACCAAATCCTTAATTAGGAATGAAAGATGCAACAAAGGGAAGCTTTTTTCATCCCAATTTTTTTTACAGAAAATGAATAATAAATCATTATTATAAAGCGAGATACACTAGAATACAATAAATGCATGCTTTTGTGTTTAAAATAAATACAGCTGTACAAGAAAAACTCCACCTGAAAGCCAATTAACTAATTAGTTGGCAGCTCTTCACAAACATTTCAATTCAGCAGTTATAACAACCTCAATGCTAGCTTTAGACTCTCCTATCTACACCCTCATATTTGTCCATTTCTAATCTTGTGGAACATTTTGGACAAATGTCAATCAGTTTTGCAATTTGATGCCACCAAATTCTCTATCATCTGGGTCTATACTGCTAAACTTACTGACAGTTACTGTTGAGATGAGATTTACAGGCTTTTTCAAAACTATTTCTGTTACACCAGGGTGGTCATATAGCCTGTATTCCTGTGCTTATTTACCTGTACTACTTATGGGTTTTATTGTTATCATTTTGAGGTAATTCATGTGTTATAGTTATCTGGAAACTTCAGCTTAACAATGAAAAGGACCTCAAGGGCCCTTCTTATATTACATTGTAAAACAAACTTTGTTGTAAGTGCAATATTTATCATCTGTTTTGTCTGCTGCGACAGTGTTCCTGGATGTTCTTTTCCTCACTGAAAAGTTTTGATTGGTTTCCTGTTATTACAAAAAATTGTCCTTTAACATAAAAAATATTCTTTTTGCTATTAAGTTATAAACTTACTACTTAAACTTATTCCAGTTTTTTAAGACTGGCCCCTCTAAGTGGTACTTTAGAAACAAGGAAACACTAAATGTACAGAATCACAGACTTTCTGCAACTCTGATGGATTTCTTCTTAGCATGAAAGAGTTCTGCACATGGTGAGGCTCGAACCCATCTTGTTAAAGACAGTAAGTGATTTGAATGATGTTAGAAACTTTATCTACTTGGCTATGACCTGGAAGGGAGTTAGTCTGAATGAAACTTTTACACTGCAGCTCAAAACAAAAATCCTCAAATAAAAAAATCACTATTTTAGAAATCCTGACATTTCCCTGCAAGATATACAAAGGAAGAAAATAAAATAAAGAACCACACACACAAAAAATCATCACTGAAGAATACTTACACCTGAAACCGTAAAAATGATGGCAAGAAAAACTAAATCACCATTCACAGTGAATAAAGATATAATAACGTGAGTTTTCTTCATCATGTGATTATAAACAGAAGCACACCAGCTAAAAAAAATATAACAGAAAAAACACCAAGTGCCCCAAATCAAAGATGCCATGTGTACAATGAGACTTGCCCTGGGCTTGTTTTTCTTGTTGTCATGGAAATTTGTGGATGTGCTGTTGCTTTTGGCCTGACTTTGCAGACGAAGTTTGTAGTTGTCGCGATCAACATGTGACATCTTTTTGCGTACTTCAAAGAGTTCCTCAGTTAAATTTTCTACTTTCTTCATCTGGTGTAACATTGGAAGTAAAAATTAAAACTCTACAGTTTATATTGGAAAAATATTGCAATCAGCCATTATCACAAGTTTATAGGAAAAAGTATTTAGGCAGAAAACAAGAGGGACAGAATCTACTCCTACATTACTGATTTAACTTAGTTTTAAGTTATAAAGAAATGAATGAGATGAAACAAGCAAGTAAGACCAAATTTTTCTTCTTATTTTACAGTTTAAATTTAATTTATGAATGACATTCTTAGTCACAGCTACAGCATTTTAAAAAGAAACTAGAATATTTCTGAATTATAACTTAATTTATCTATTAAGCAAATATTTAATAATCTAAGTGACAAATATATATTTTTGAGGAAAAAGTATGAAATTTCTCATTCAATGTGAGATATTTAAGATATATTTTTCATTATCAGAAACTGAGAGTGCCTTGTACCCTTTCATTCAAGAGTTCCGTCACGCCTTTCAGGTTTTTTTCCATTGAATTCTTTTCTACTTCCACTATCTTGGCCTCCTGTAGCTTTTCCTTTAGTTCCCTATTTTCCTTTTCTATGACACCCTTTTCTTCATGTACTTTCTCTAAGATGACAATCTGAGCTTGAAGCATTGTGACTCTAGACTGTAGCCCGGCAACATCAACATCAAGGTCATCCCTTTCCTTACTGACATCATCAAGTTTCTGTCGAAGAATCTCCAAGTTCCTGTATGCCTCCACTAGTTTCATAAACTTTTCAAACAAAATTGCAAGGATTTAATCATCACCTTTTCTGTTAGACATTCTATTTGTTTTACAATCTATAATAAGCTCATAACTTTTAGCTGACAGAGCTTCAAACAACTGTGAATTGCATGACAAATAGACTTTTTCATATGCATTTTCTGTTGCCTGTTTGTTGAACACCATAAAGTTTTAACAAACAGATCATTAAAACATAAACATTCTAGAAAATCATTTTATTAGAAATATTCCAAAAGACTTATACATTCAAGAAATAAAATTATTCAAGAAAAACAAACATAATTCATCACATCAGCAATCAAATGTGATTTGAGTCAGACAAATTGATTTAAGTCAGACAAATGTGACTTAAGACAAATGTGACTTAATCAGACAAATGTGACTTAATGAAGACAAATTTGACTTATGTCAGACAAATGTGACTGAAGTCAGACAAATTGACTTTAGACAAATGTGACTTAAGTCAGAAAAATTTGACTCATGTCAGACAAAATCTTAGTATTAACAAGCTGTTCCATGAGAAAATTTCCATTATTGCAAAATGTTAAAAATTCCAGAAAAATAGTGTCTACATTTTCTAAAAATGTATATAATAATACATGGTAGTATGAAGAAAGTTATCTAGGTTTCATACTAAATTAAATGGCCATAATAACCCATAAACATTATATTTGGGAATTATGACTATGTACTTAAGTTACATAGTAATGATATACATCCACAATGTTTGGGCCATATTATTGTATTCTATCAAAAAAATGGGTTTATTTGTACCAATACCACGGTGATTGAAAAAACTGGCAAAAGGTTTTTGTTGAAAACGTTTATACCCCTGTACTAAACAGACATCATAGTAGTAGGAATAGAAATATTAAAACCAATTCTCAAAGGAAAATGTGATAGTAGAACTTTTCTCCTAGATTTGGGTATCTCAGCATAACAGACTTTGTTAGAATTAGACTGGCAACAGAAATTGGGTGAGCAACTGGAGTTACTTAATCTACACAAACATATAAAGGTCTCTATGTATCAATAAGTAAGCAATTAAAGGTTACAAGGCTCACTACAGGTCAACAAAAAAGCATTTTGGAGGTTACAGGGGTCACTCAAAGGTGTAAGCAATTTCTGAAAGGTTACACATATTATAAACATTTAAAACTTTCAACACTATATCTGTTATTGAGCATATACTCTTTCTAAGGCATTTCATTGGTTATAATTTATCAATTTATTCTGAACAATAGCAGTTAAAGGATTCTGAGAATATGTCTGAATTTATGTTCAAGAAAGTCTTATAACCTTGGACAATGGACTAAGACTACACTTTGTTCCAAGCTTATAACAAAACATTCCAGTGTTGAAGGGTTTTAACAAGAAATAAAAGTGTTGTCATTAAATACATTGTCACTACAGTTCAAGTTAATCACCTTTATTACATTTGCAATTATCTGATCAAATCAAGGCCAACAGTTTGAGAGATTCTTTTCAGAAATTTCTAAAGTATTTATACAAAACAGAACTAGATAATAAGATATATTCTCTTCCTTTCAAAAAGCTTTTTAAAGTCTTTGGTATAGTGTTTGAGTTCAGCATCTTTTATGATTATTTTTTGCCACACAAATTTTAAGTAATTTTAAATGAAATTTGTGATTTAACTTTCCAACAAACTTTTTGCCACATAATAAGATTAAGGAGAACAAATAAATCTGAAAAATATCGAACTCTACAGTGGCAGATTTAAGATATGTAATTATTTCAGAATACATCCAGAATACATAAATTCATTGAACTGTTTCTAATATAACTGCAAATGAAATATGGGCAACTTTTGAAGATCAAGCCATTCATAAAAAAGATGGGTTGAATTGGAAGCATACAGATGCATAAAGAGAACATGGCTTCTTTAGATGGCCATGTCACATAAGACGTAGCCCAAAAATGAAAACAAAACTGTTACATGGCAGGTAGGTAATAGATACTGTAAGAATTTTGTCATGTCTAACCTGTCCTTTCAGTGTGTTGTATTCATCCTTGAGTTCTTTCAGCTGTTTGTCTGCTATCTGAAGCTCAGAAACCTCTACCTCGAGTCCTCGTAAAGAGTCCAGGGCATTGGATCTCATGTCTTCTATTGTCCGACATTCCTGCTGCCATTGACGGAGCTCTCGCATCAGACTGTCCACCTCGTTCCTCTAGAAAACGGTAGACATTATTATATATTATGCAGTTATCTCCCTTTACCACATTTTACCTCTCATTATTCATATTTAGTGCCCCATGTAGGCCGGGGGTGTGCTAATGTAGCACAAGAATTTGGACACTGCTTAACCCTTGCATGGTCGTAAGAGGCGACGGATAGGGTTTTAACTTAAACTGGAGTTTCTGTATTTTTGATTCTCCAGCAGGTATTAAGTTGTTGGATCAATACCCCATATTTTTATCTGGATGTAAATGAGATGTTGATCCAACAACTTATTTCCTGAATGGCACCATATGATATAACCTATACAGTGTTGCAGTGCTATAAAACCCAACTAAATCAATCAATATTCATATTTAGCACATTTCTTGCAATAGAAAGATGTTTTCTTTTACTATTTCAAGCATGTTATTTAACAGATTCATCTTATTATAAATTTTAATTCTGAAACAAGCCACATAACTCTACATTCTAAACTGCTTTAAATGGCATAAAAATTTCTTGAGCATAGTGGTGGAAGAAATGATATGATTAAGCACTTAAAGAGTGTGACTCACATGTTAACAGTTAAATGTTACAAACTTGTTTCTTTTCTTTTAACTTGTTTTCAAGCTTTATACGTGAAAAACGATAAAATCTGAAATCTGATTTTTTATGCAATCTCTTGATTTTTTACATCACCTTAGTATAATGCAAGATTTGTTTGAAATCTTAAAATGATATGCTCAAAAATATG
>JAULCC010544030.1:0-10661 GCA_032358795.1 Nuttallia obscurata
TACGTGATCGTTAAGTGATTATGAAAATCGGCTTATGCCATGCCTCCTAAGTTTATCTTTGATTTCTTACATTTTGACAGAAAAAAAACCGAAATGCCAAAAAAAAAATCCTTCCCGAAACAAAATATCCGAATACCATTTTGATATTCGGATACTCGGCGTGTATCCGAGTACTCGGATATCCGAATACTCATTGACATCCCTAATGTTTTCTTGTCCAGCCCATATTGCTGTCGTACATAGATATATATATTTATATAACTTGGCATAAGCTTCAAGAATAATGAATACTGGCTGTTATCAAGTTTTAGAAGGAAAGGCATTTACAAGAGAAAGAGACAGTTTGCTTTTTAATTAAAAAAAAACAACAAAACAATTGTCAAATTGTTTTGATGTAACAAAATCCAAACTGAATATGAGAAGAGTGTGATTTGATAAAACAGTCATATCATGGTGAAACCAACATTTGAAAACGTATTTGTTTCTTAAAGAAGCTTGACAGCTTAGTAACAATAATATATTTTATGTTTTAGACCCCCACCAACAAATAGTGGCCCTGGTAGACGCCAACCTTTCAGGGGTAGATATGGTAGAGGTAGGGCTTGCCCAGACTACAAAGTTCACCCAGAAAAATGGACAGAATATTCTTTGGAAGATGTGGATCTCAGTGATTCAGCAAATAGAAAAGCAGCCTTCAGTTTTCTTCAAGAAAGGAGAGCTGCAAAAGAAACTGAAATGAAGGATAATGGCACCGATTTAGAAACCAGTGCATGCTCCAGAGGACAATTCTTATTCAAAAAACCAAATAAGCACAGAACTGTTGAAAACAAGCAAGATAAAGCTTTGGAAAAACAGCAAAATTTAACTTTTGCAAACATGGAATCTGATAATGATACTGATCCAAACAATATTGAAATGGAAGATATGGAGTCTAAAAGTAGGCCACATGTTACAGAAGAATTGAGAACCAATGCAACTAGCTTAAAAAGAAAAATGGAAGAAATAGATGAAGACAATTCTTGTAACATAACAGACTTGTCAGAAAAACAAGTGGAATTCAAAAGTAGGAAGGTTTCCAAACGTCAAATACGGAATAGAAGAGAAGGAGATGAAGATTCTGATTAGATTTCAATTTCTAAAATGATTTTAGAGCCTCTGTATAGATAGTCGCTATTTCATCACATTCACAACCAGTTGTTCGACATTTTTCAGTTTGGTGCAAGTGAAGGGTCCTTATTCTCAAAGTATGATACAGACATTGTCAACATCTATATATTAGGTAGAAGACACCAGCTTCAATACTTGGTTTTGAATTGATACTGGTTAATACCCATTCTACCAATACTACCTAGATCTTTATTGTAGCTTAGGGCTTGTATTCATATAACATAAATTCATAGAATCTAATATAATGCAATTATTTAAAAAAGGATCATAGAATTTTTTTAAGTTCTTATCTTAAACCAAAGTATAAACAACTTATTTAGAAACCTACTTATTTGTTTGATTAATAATCAAGGCAAATATTCCTCCTTAAATGTCCTTAGCTTAAAAAATCTCTAAAGAGCTTTATGATAACAGGCCCTGGAGTATGTGACTGTTTTCAATTTTAGAGCCCACTACAAGCATTAAAGGGTGCAAGAAAATACTGAACTTTTCAAATTTACAAAAATCGAAATAAGAGTTACCAAAATCTGTTAAAATAAGAATGACTACAAAGTTAAATATATTTCATTTGTAGTTATTGACTTTGAATAATCTTCACTAAAAACTGGCCTTTATATTCATCTCTTTGCCTTGAAAATTAATTAAGAATTGCAACTTTTCTAAACTTCACATTTTTCTTGATTATTCATATGTTTAAAGTTTTATCATAAATTGTCTATTTTCATGAACTTAACATCAAATGCACCGATTTATATCCATTTGAAAGGACTGGTGGACTTTGGTAATTGTTGTTTTTCCATAGATTTTTGGTAAATTGATGGGTTAAGTAATTTGCATTGCAGAGCCTTAACAGTCTCCAGGAATAAGACAAGGTCCTGTGATAGTTTATACATTACTGTACCTACTTTCATCAATCCTGGCCCGGGCACTTTGGGTTTTTCAAGTAGGGAAGCCTTCCAGCTGGCTTGCAGTAGGTCAGTGGTTCTACCCAGGTGCGCTCTGTGCCTGAAATAGTGTACAGGGGTCCCCCAGAGTCTTCCTCCACCTGTAATGAGCTGGACGCCACGATATGACTGAAATACTGTTAAAGCGACATTATATTCCAAACAAAAAATCAAACAAACCTACTTCATCATCACAGGACCTGCCAGGATATAGGAACATCGAGCAAAAATGTTATTTTAAGAGGCACATTGCCTATTGAAAAAGGAGAATTCATGCAAATAAGATCCATACATGCATATTTCTTAGTTATTAAAGTAAAGATAAAATATTAATTACCTCACATTTATTTATTTATACTGGTATCGAGAAATTACACCATGTAAAATCCTTACACGCATTTGAAAAGCACCTAAAGTCTGATCTTGTAAGTTTGTTGTAAACACATGACCTTGTACTGGAGAAAAAATTTATAAGACAAATTCAAATTTCATTAGTCATAACTGAAAGTTTTATTGAGACCGCACCTGACATGTTGAACTGTCACTGGTTGTAAATGCAATGACAATTGGTTGCTACAGAGACAGACTGACAGATGTTGTACAGTGTTTTATACTATAGGCAATGACTTTGCTCTGTAACAACCCTCATTGAGAGACAGAAATATGTTTTTTAAACAGGAGTTGTTGCTCAATATGAAAAATATGTTGTTAATTTTAATGATCATGTAGAGCAGTTGTTGCTTAGAGAAGAGGGAGCATAGCTTTTTGTTGGGACTTTTCATACCTTATATTGGAACAAAACTGTATTGGCTCAAAGCTAAACAAAGTTTGTTGTTGCCCATGCTATCATTCTAAGTATTATAGTTAGAATATAATGTAACGTGCATCATCAAAGAAAAAACAATTGTCTTATGGATATCTTTTTCTTGGATGAGTTTTCCTCATGACTTTCCATACGTGTTGGCTGATTAATGTGCTATCCCTAAAAATACTTTTTCCTAACCCTTGAAATTCTTGAAACAAATATGATAGGGTTTGCAAACAGTATAGACCCTTCCTCCTTTTTGGCACTACATGTATTTTCTATTGAACATTTTTTTATATAAAAATTTCTAGAACATTTATGGCCGGTCAGTATGTTACAAGGGGTATTAACATTTTAAATACTTTACCTAAAATTCACTTTCTTAAATATCATATTTAGTTACTGAAAAGTTGTCTTTCTGCTAAATGAATGAATACCCTAAAATTTGTAAAATTTCTTCTTATCTAAAGTAGGCACAACATTTGGAAACTCAAAAACCTTGAAAAAAATTTTTTTTGATTTGTCTACATTCAACTGAAGCAAAAACTATTTTAGTCATTAATATATTCAGACCAAATTGCTGTTTGTAAAATTAAAAAAACAATCATAGGAATTTCAGTTTCAACTAACATAAAGCTAATCTCTGACATGAGACAGCCCTGGTTGTAAAGGATGCCACCTCAAGTATTTATATATCCAATACACCAAGATAATGTCCATTTCTTGTGATGGTGTTCTGCTATCTGTCTATCTACGCAATAGTAGGCTGGATCTCACCGTACTGATATTGCAACCCCTCCACCCTAGGAAGTATAGAACAAACTTGAAATGCTGACATTGCAGAAACAGCTATTACTTGATGAATGCTTAGAAATCTACACATAAAAACATTAGTGCAAGCTCCTCTATTCTGCATCCTATTGCCAAATGAACTACAAAACTATTTTGTGTTGCATTGTAATATGTTGGAGAGGGCAAAACGAATTGGATATTGTTTGAAAAGCAAATATCTTACATTATATAACTGAAGATGTGTTTTAGAATTGAGAAATGCCCACTTTGTTTCGACAAGTTAGTGGGATAGGTAACTATTGTATGTTACTAAGTTCACTAGTCTTCAACAATAATAATTTTTTTAACTAATCTTCATGAAACTTTGTCAGAATGTTTCCCTTGATAAAATCTCAGAAGAGTTTGGAAGTGGGACATGTTGGCTAAAAAAACAAGGGCATTATGTCTGATCATAGTCTGAAACTGTTTTTTAATCAATATCTCGGGGCCTGGTCGCATTACCAAATTCAATGACCAATATTTAGAGGTAATGACTGAAATGCACTTGTTACAGTGATACTGGAAGTTGCATCAAAGAAATAGTACAGTCACAATCACCGTGTTGTAAATGCAATTGATACCCTTGGGAAAAAAAAGACATCACCTCAAGATGCGAGATATAGGAGTTGGTTTTAACATACTAAGTTTCTACATACATGTTTCTGCATAGTTTTATCTGGATTTAAATGTCACTGGGGTCTAGAATGCGTTACATTAATTCATTATGTTATGAAGAACCCTATTTCACTCGTGATTGTGCTGAACAAGATTTACATTAGATGTGCATGTCACGGCAGTAAGGGAGTGTCATTTTTAGTTTAAGATATATGATCGAAGAATTTACACTGATATGTCTTAACATACCTTCTCTTAAACAAAAATCTTTTTCTCGCAATAATCAAGATGAGCGGTAGAAATTTTCAGTTTTGTATAGCTAATAATAAGGTTTTAAGAATACAACAGTGACAGTTTTACCGTTATAAGTTATTGACTGTGTTAGTTTGATACTTTTTGTTAATGCACTATGTGTTTGAAAATTAAAACTACGACTCTTATGTATAATGCTAAATTAGGTACTAGAGATTTGAACTGACTATAATCTCTAGAAAGAAAGAAACTGTTTCTGTTGAAAGCTGTGTTGGTGTTCTTTCATTCCCTGTTCAAATTCCAGTTTCAGTTCTTGTTGACTATTACCTAGTACTTACAGTTTTAGAGACCAACAACACAGTGCCAATTTCTGTAGACAGAAGTATCATTTCTGTTATAACAACCAATGTCAATTCAGGCCTAAAATTCACCAACCATTGATCACATTAAGTTAAATATCAGTTCAGAATCCTTTGCCTTTATCCAAATACTTTGGCCTGAAGGGATTAGACTAGATATTAAATTTTTTTGAGAAGTCAACTTGTTTGAAATGATGTAGGTAATTAAAATTTAAAAAAAATGAGCAAATGCTTTGATGAAAATTCACTAATAGAATGAGCTAGTGACCTAAAGTTTGTTTCTGCAAATACATACTAAGACTCAACACAGTAGTGTTACATTATTTTGCAATAAACTAACGAGACTTGATCTCGTGATGGTGCTGCTGCCATGGGACTGTGATAGAGATACATACACCACCATGAAAACAAACCTAATAAAAAGCAAGGCTTCATAAGCATACAAACTATACACAATATTAGTTCCTTTGATGAGTGCATGCAGCTCATGTTGGCATGCTGGTGTGCATGATAAGGGGGGACATGGCAAAATTGGACCTATCAATCATCATGATCACCTTGCTCTGCTTATATCGGTGCATGGTTCTTGTTTCACCTTGTTACATTTTATTATGCCTCCCTCCATTAAAAAAAAACAACACAGTGTATTGCTTGGCCGATGTTGGTCAGTCGGTCTGTTGTGTCCATATGCCAGTAGACCAAATCTTTTCTGATAGATAACTAAAGAATGCCTAAGAGAGAGAGAGAGAGAGCTATATTTCTAACTTTGTGAAAAAAATGAAATGGATCTACAGCTCATAATAAGATATGATTATTGCACACATGATTTTAACAAATAGGGCCTATATTTTAATTAAGTGAGAGAACTCTATTTGTGCATTCTAATTGAGGTAGAGTTATCTCTATTTAAATTGTGAAATCCCTCTTCAAGGAAAGAGTGTTCTTATTGATATATAGTTTTATACACTTTTTGGGCCGATAGTATAGTTTAGGTTAAAATTGCAGGGGAATCCCTTTTCGGTAGTTGCAATCCCGTTTCGAAGTAAGCAACTTCACGTGTCCCAATGACGTCACTTCAAAGTACACAGGAAGTCGCAGAAAATTGACAGGCTGTCACCAGAAATAAAGAACACAGATCATCTAAAATGAGGCGATCACATATGGGTATGGATAAATGAATGATATAATAGTTTATTTTCATTTACATACAAAGAGATTTGTCCATGTTTTGTAATTGACGTGAATAATAACTCTGCGACCCCAAGGCAACTGTCGGTTTTAGAAATTGACAGTGCAAGGAGTTCCGGACAAAGCAAAATTTCGGATATTCCAAATAACTCGTCAAGCAAATGTCGAAAACTCGTTTCAAAAAGTTCATCGTTTATTATATAGCTTTGAGTTTTTTCAGAGATGGATGGTATGTTGATTTGTCATGAAAACTATTTACATACGAATTTATTTTTGGTCTCCAAAAACTTATGTTCATAAAGCCAAGACATTTGACAAACTTGCTGAATCATGAGTAAGTTACTTACCAAAATGTAAGGTTTCATCTGTTCATAAATTGAATACACATGCTATACTTCCTGTGATAAAAGACTGACAACTATATAAAATCACAACATGGACATCTTAATCAGGGCTTTCATTAAGGGAAATTTATAGACCATTAAAATTCCTGCAAATATGCAATTTTCTTCTCATTATATGAAGAAATTCCTGAAATTCTGGCAAAAATTCCTGAAAATCTTGAATAAAAGCACTGATTATGTATAAACTGTGATATGACCCCATGTGAAAAGATCCAGTGAGAAATCTCGACACCCTGAAGCTAAATGATGAATGCTAAAACAAACTCAAGTCAAAGCAGTGCACTTTTATCTGATCCCTTAAAACAATGTAAACTAGTTCTAGTTCAAATTTCATTTAGTCATTGTCTGGAGAAACTTGACTCTTTTTTTATGACATTTCAGCAACTCCAGTCTGCTTACAAGTGCTAGTTATTAATTACAGTCTAAGTACTTAACCCCTCCCAAGGAGCATTTTGTTAGTGTAATTATGTTGGTTCGATGGGATTGTGGTAATGGTGTGGGAGGGGGTGATATACAAAGATCTGATTATTACCAGTTTTACTTGTCAGGTTGGGTCATATAATAAACGGAAATAATACTGAAACACCGGAATACCCCTAAAAAAAGGTATACCCCTAAAAAAAGGTATATCTACTTCCATCTTCTGGCTGTGTATTTTGTTGGAAACAGTTCAGGAAATATGCATGGTATTTTATCCGGGCCTGGGCACTTCGGATTTTTCAAGTGAGGAAGCCTTCCAGCTGGCTTGCGGTAGGTCGGTGGTTCTACCTGGGTGCACTCATGACTCTGTGCCTGAAATAGTGCACAGTGGTCCCCCGGTGTCTTCCTCCACCTGTATAGAGCTGGACGTCACAATATGACTGATATACTGTTAAAGCGACATTAAATTCTGAATAAAACAAACAGACATACAAAAGCATGCTATTTTCACATGTATTTGTATCAACAGAGTTTGTCAATATACAGTGTTCTTGAACATGGTTGTGTATGTACTACGGATGACAGCTATTGGAAAATTGATATTCGGATATCCGTTTTCAGTATTCAAATACTATTCAGATATCCATATTTTAAAAAGTGTTATGTTTAATTACTTAATCGTTCACTTATCAGAAGTCAGTTTTCACCAACGGCGAACACTAGCTATTTCGTCATTCAGTTTAATAAAAATTCACAATAAAGTTGTCAATTTTCAATTTCCATTTTGTAAAATCATTTTTATTATCATATAATTTATTAATTGAGTATCATTCAATTGAATTTCTATTGTTTGTATGTAAAAAAACATGCTTGCATTATCGCTATCTTGGCTTATGAGTACTCAACATGAAGAAAATGTTCTGTCACTTACATGGTGTCACTTACGATGACAGAGAATGCAATAAATTAATGTCTTTATCTTTTGATATTTGCTATCTTTCATTTGTTTGGAATAGGGTGTTAGGGAGCTAGGGAACTAAGGGATTAAGACAACTTGATGCAAGTGACAAACTGTGACAGTTGTTATCAAAACATTAGATGTTGATTGGAATAGGCAATAAGTTTTTGCACATGGTGGGTGCTTCACCTGGGGAGGAGTGTTTTTACAATATGCAAACAAACAGATGATTAAGCGATGTATTTGTTAGGGTCCGCATGCCATAATGTAGTAAACTGATAATCTCCCTGACGCAATTGATCACATTATGCAAACAGCAGGTATTGAGGTAAACAAAATGTTAAAGAACGATTGTCTCTAACTGTTGTTTTTGAATTATATATACAAAAAATTGAAACACTAAAATGACGTTTTAAAACATTTAAAAAAAAATCGGATACCAAAATGATATTTGGATATCCGTTAGAAAAAACGGTTAATATTCGGATATCCTGATATTCATTGCCATCCCTAGTATATACTTTATCCCTTATAACAATATACTTGGGTAAAACATACAAGCATCACTTACATTATTAATTTTCATAGCATAAGTTAAAAAAAACACATTAAGTTGAAGTTGATACTTCAATAAACGATAGGTATACCTATTTTTGAAGGGGTATTTCCGTATTTTGGTATTATTCTGGTTAATCATGTGACCAATTCATATAGATTGGTCTATTCTGTATAATTATCAAAAAATAGTACCAAACCAGAAAACATGAGATGATCTCTGGTTAATCTGTTGCTAATTTGTTATAATCTCTGGTCATTTAACAGTTATGTGGCAGCCTATGATGAAATGATTGTTCAAGAAGCTATTCCAAATTATATTTGTCATCAATTTCTTTTATGTAAATGTTCAACAGCACTGTTACAGCAGCCGTCTTCTTATTGTTATTGGTATTGCTTGAAATTTTCTGTTTGTATAATTAAGAACATGTGGGTTCTATATGCTGAAGGAAATATCCATATCCATTCAATGTAAGTACTGTAATTATGCAGACCTGAAGTTTATATGAATACTCTTTGTATCTATGCCAATGTTTAAGTTTTAATCTATCCGTCATATTAATATTGTAAACCATGGTACTCTTATTTACACATACTATGCTTTTCCCCTTATTTTCAGTGGACAGGCTGTACTATTGCCGACTAGTGTGAGGATTAACTAGTGAGCACTGACTTTCCTCCTCAAGTGATTCTTTGTGTATCAGTTCTGTTTTTAGTGGCATCAGAAAATAGTTCCAGCTAGCTTGAGTGTCAAAGCTAGCGTACAGGAAATGTTTATCATAAAAAATGGAGTTGAAATTGACACATTGCTATTGAATATTTTGGCAGACTTCTCCTTTTTTACTTAACTGCATGCCTATAGTCTAAATAGTATATGCTAATACAATGGGTGGCAACAAAGAAAAAGTTGTATATGAATGCTGTGGTAAAGTATTCAAAACCTTGGGGAGGTTTAAAGAGCATACAAGGTCACATAAAAGTGAGACATTTTGTGATATCTGTGACAAAACTTTTCCAACTACAGAAAAGTTGCAAAAACACACCATGAGAAAGCATTCAAAACCAGTGGAAAAGGATACCAAAGCGAAATGTCCTTTTTGTGATAGACTTTTCAAAAATTCCACAAAATTAAATCGACATGTAGTGATTCATACAGGAGAGAGGCTGTACAAATGTGAAGTTTGTAACATGGATTTTAACAGACACGATCATCTGCGGAAGCATGTGATGATACACAGACCAAACAGTGAAAGGTGGTATAAGTGTTCCCATTGTAACAGAGGCTTTGTGGAAAAGGGAGTTTTAAGGAGACATGAAAATACACATATTGGATTTAAGCCATACAAGTGTGGTGTGTGTGGCAGAGGCTTCTACACAGACTCTACTTTAAAACAGCATTTGTTAGGCCACACAGGAACCAAATCATTTTTGTGCAATGAATGTGGAAAGTCTTTCAAACGTAATGGTACTCTACAGTGTCACATGCGCGTCCATACAAAGGAGCGGCCATACGAATGCACAGTTTGCGAGAGATGGTTTGGAACAAGGCATGGTCTTACTCGACATGCACGTATACACACAGGAGAAATGCCTTATAAATGTTTGAAATGTGACAGACAGTTTGCTCGTGTTGATGTGTATAACTATCACAAAAATAGGAAAACTGACTGCACAAGAGATGCAAACAAAAAAGATGAAGTAGAGGAGAACGATGTTATAAAAACAGAGCCTTCAGATTCATCTGAGTAAATTTGTGTTTCACAGTCTCACATTGAACTTGTTATTGAAGAAAGTTAGTGCCACTGTTCAGTTTCTATTCACTTTCTTTTACTGGATAGAACCATATAACAATTCTGTGAACTAGAACCCAATATTGTGACGTGAGCTGATTGACATATCATTGTGTTTTGTTTCAGCCCAGGATATGGGCTACCAGCCTACTCAAGAACTCCTAGAAGATGAAAATGACAGGCAAGAAGAGTTGTTGTCTTCAAAAGTTAGAGCCCTCAAAAAGGTAACCATAAATAAACTATATATGGATCTTACATGAGTTTTTATTTAATATAAAAATTTCTTCAACGAGTATAAGGAAACTTTTATCAAACGAGCCTTGGCGAGCTTAATAACAGTTTCCGATACGAGTTGAAGAAATTTTTATATTAA